>JAFVLL020036213.1:0-84256 GCA_021397915.2 Tor tambroides | reverse complement strand
ATAAATGAAATCTGATCTGTGATGCGCGACTGTTGTTCGTTCGGTGCGCTGCATTGAGCAGCCGCGTTCAGTTTTAATTGTAGTGTCCTCTAACTGAACTAAATGAATTTTATTACTATAAAAAAATCAAAACGACGGTGGGGGACGGTGCCGCGGTGGGCAAGTGATGTAACCGGTGTTGCGGCTTAACACCGGTATCACTGCCAACACCGTCTATCACAGCAAGCCTAAAAAGTACAACAATAGTAAAACAGTACGCTACCATCTAACTTATATAATGTAATTAACATAAACGAATAAGACGAGGCATGGCATAGGCTACACCAGAACGTTTAGCAAACACTGAGGAATCAAATAAATAAAGAACATTTAAAGAAAGCCTCCATAGCGTAACGTGAGATAAACAGCAAAGACAAAACCAACATGTTCACCTTCTCTGGTTTAAGAAGCAGTCTTTTATTTTACTTTCACTTGAAAACCAAATCCTCCGTCCCGCCCGCCATCGTTTCCTCAGTATTCACGTCATTTTTGCCGCTCGTGCTGACGCGGCGAGTATAAACCAGGCTCTGCTCCCAAAGAGCTCGCATTGAAAGCGCCTCTCTCACTCTCTTCACGTAATCAGAAATCTTACTCCTGCTGCACTGTGCGGTGGCTCTGCAGTGTGCGCTTTATGCATGGAGCATATGTTTTGGAGCAGCGCAGACCATGCACTGGCACAAATGGGACCACATCAACTTATAATTATCGGTATCGGCATCGGTATCAACCGATATCATTCCGAATGATCGGCTATCGGTATCGGCAGAGAAATTCAGTATCGGTGCATCTCTACAAACTACCATTCAAAAGTTGTAGGTCGATAAATAAAGAAGGCATCAATCAAAAATAGAGTAAAAATGGTAATATTGTGAAATATTAGAATTTAAATTTTTTAAAATGTAATTTATTCTTATGATGACTAAGCTGAATTTTCAGCAGCCATTACTCCAGTCTTCAGGGTCATACGATCCTTCAGAAATCATTCTGATGTGCTGATTTTTGGTACTCAAGAAACTTTTTTTTAACATTTCTGCTTAATATTTTTCTGAAAACCGTGATATTTTTATTAGGATTCCTTGATGAATAGAGGGAAAACAACAGCCATGATTTATTGGAAATATAAATATTTCTTAACATTATAAATGTCTTTACTGTGACATTTGGTCAATTTAATACATCCTTGCTGAATAAAAATAAGCATTCCATTTTTAAAAAATCATACTGACCTCACAATTTTGATCGGTAATGTTGTTCACAAGCCATATGGACCACTTTTCATGATACTTTTATTGTGAGATTTTTTTTTTAAGCTTGAAAGCCCCGTCTGTCTTCACTTTCATTTTATTGAAGAGAGTGGTCAGGATTTTCTTAAGTTTTTTTTTTTTAGTTTTTTTATGTTCCCCAGAAGAAAGACAGACATTTGGAAGAACATGAGGGTAAGTAAGTGATTCATTTTTGTGTGAACTATTCCTTTAAACACAAAGGGCAGTTTGTTAGACTGCTTCTATCAGAGTAAAGCCAATTTGTCAATCTTCTCTGTTTACAAGGACAGGTATCAGTGCCAGAAACTCTGTCAGTGCAGTGCGATATGCATGCTGGGCACACACACACACACACACTGATTTGACTGTGGCATCAGCAGTGATGGTTTCGACCAGTCAGCTTCCCTCTTTTTCCACCTGGGAAGAAGAAATGCATCAGCAACACGAATGACGTTCTTTCCTCTCTGTTTGTGTGTATTATCAAGGGAGAGGGGAGAAATAATAGGATAAATGGTTAACTCAGGACACCCCCGCTCAAAAACAAACATCAAAACACTCGAAATCCCATCATGCACCCTGACGTAACACCCCAGCTCAATCACCTTAACTGTACTAAAAGAAATTCAGTTAATTTAGAAGCAGGCTGCGGTATGGCTTAGTTCAGTGAACCAAATCCACAACGTTATCACTGATTTACCTGAAATTCAGAGCGAGGTCAAAATGGCCTGTATGCTAAAAAGGAAATGCCTGTTCCAAGTAGATACATTTCATTATGCCCGTTTCTAAGAGTGAGCAAACTGCAAAGTCAACTCTGAACTGAGCAACTACCACACGGTGCCTCTCAATAATTGTCTCCAGTGTGTACCGGTAATTAGTAAGTCCTGAGGGGAGACTCTCAAGAAAATAATTGCATACTTGATTTGGGCTAAAATATAACACATACGGTAACTGAACCTTGTAATATGGGTTTACGGCTCTTAAGATATATGCATTACTCTTGAAGTGCACATCTGATCTTAAAACTACAACTTTTTTTGGTACGCAAACATTATAGCTGGTATATGTGCAGTTTCTGTATTTTTAATGAGTTTATCAAGTGAGTTTCAAAACCTAGTGACCTGGCTTGGGGGACTGATTTATGAGGAAATATCATGTGTCACACAAATAATGTACAGGCGGCTCAATTCCTATTTGATTTCATTAGAGTTTGAGAGAGCAAAATAATATAAAAATATATATCCAGTTTTCAGATGAGCACTCCACACATCATATTGTACACTGAAACAATGGTGTAATTTCACTTAGAAATGAGTAAATCATTTCACAAATAATTTCAAAAACTTGGCAAGCAACACATTGAATTAAAAGTACAATTTTGAAGTAGAAAGACTGAATTAGTTTTTTTTTTCTTGTAAAGTGTACTTTTAATATTTATTTACAACTTGGAATTTTACAACTATTTTAATTTACAGCTATTTTTTACAGTGTACTATTTTATTAATTCACATTAGAATTTATATTTCTCTTGCCTCCTCCTTTATATGTATTTCAAATATCCAAAAAAGCCAGAAATAAAAAAATTACAGATGTAGATATAAGTATATTTACATAAACGCATTTCATATACCAAAACAGATAAGATTTAAGATCATAATTTAAGATTTAATGTAAGATTTAACGTATTTTCTTGTACTGAAGTGCAGTTTGTCATATATTTTGGCATTTGAAGGTTGAAACAAAATATATTTCCAGTTTGAAAAATATATTCCCTTAAGCTGCCCACTTTTAAATACTTATATTTCTACTTAATAAATAATCCTTATATTTTAAACATATTTTGGCCAGAAAAAAAAAAATAAAAAATTCTCAGTCTCCTATGTTTATGTTCAGTTATTTCACTTTAATGGCAACGAAAAACACCTATTCATTGCCATTAAAGTGAAATAACTGAACATAAATATAGGAGACTGAGAAAAATGCTCATTTTAGAAGAAAAGTTCAGACAGCACTTTTGCATCTGAACTCTTCATGTATGCATGTATGTATGTATGTGAGTATGTGAGTAAAGCTGAATAAATAAGCTTTCCATTGATGTATGGTTTGTTAGGATAGGACAATATCTGAATCTGAGGGTACAAAAAAATCTAAATATTGAGAAAATCACCTTTAAAGTTGTCCAAATGAAGTTCTTATCGATGCATATTACTAATCAAAAATTAAGTTCTGATATATTTACAGTAGGAAATTAACAAAATATCTTCATGAAACATGAGTATTACTTAATATCCTAATGATTTTTGGCATAAAAATTGATAATTTTGACCTATACTGTTGGCTATTGCTACAAATATACTCGTGTTACTTAAGACTGGTTTTGTGGTCAAGGATCACATATATGCATGATTAAACATGTCTGTGTAAATGTATTTTTACGAGTTCAGCTGAGTGAAATGTTTAAACCCTCTCTGCATTCCAGAGATCTGAGCACACCCAAACAATGACATTATCTGGAACAAGAACTGTCTTGCAGACGGTCTTTGTGTAGATGTTTGTGTACTACTTAAAACTACTACTAAGTAAACCATTTCTGATAGCGTCAACGGTTGTTGTTTCTGATCAGCTCAACATGACGACAGTGACTCAACCAGTGCCGCGAGTTTGCTGTTTGTCTGAGCAGTGGCACATGGGGGAAGTGTTTGAGAATCATTTTTGCTGAGGCTAGTGGAGCAGAACTTACATACTTTAGCCAAAGTACATTAGTGTGATTGCACTCTGCCATACAGTCCAAATGCAGTGCTAACAGGGCACGATGATTATTTTGCCCCGGCAATGCAGTGTCTGTGCTTTCATTTGTGGAAACTCTAATTTGATCGCCCTTTCTAGATCAGTGACGATGACCCCAAGGGCAGTTCTGAGCATCTCGCTTCCAAAGTCGTGGCCTTGTGCTCGCTCGTGATGTCTCCTTGCATAACTCTTAATCAGCAGAGGCGTATTGAGTAATAATCTCCCCGCCGCTGATTAATTCCTTCTCGGGAATGTCCGAAATTAACAATCGCGACGGAAGCGCCAGCTGCTTCCCGAGACATCCCGGACTCTCTTTGCCTGTCATCAGCCAAATAGAGCTGGAAAATAGTGCAAATGGTAATCTCTGGATTATAGTGTTAATCCTGGGCTGGAAGACAATAGGGCGAGAGGTTCTGTTTGTGCCCTGAAATGAGGCTGACTGGCTGTCCTGCAGGTGATTTGGAGCAAACCCAGTCTAATTTTGCATTTGTCTGGATCAGGGGGTTGATTTCATATGGTTCAGGTTTTTAAAGGTACAGTAGCTTGTTTGATTTTGTAGATGGTTGTAAGGGAAGAATGTTAAATCATCTGATAGCAAGGATTAGATTTCCTATTTTAATGTCTGAGACACCAGAGGCTTCCATTGGGAATTAAAGAGACTAAATAAACCAAACCAAAGACATCATGCCTTGCTAATAAGATTTTTTCATGAAGATGCCCTGGTATCTGGATTTAAGGTTAATTAACTGGCAGATTAATAACAGAGATGTTTGTGTTTTTTCACATGGCTCACCTCAAGAACTGAGCATCGCCATAGTCATGGAGACAACCTTGGCACAAGTGGCATGATTGGCTCTGGCGGAACAGAAGTAACTGAGTGTGTTCCATCGCACAGACGCCGCTCTCAGTGCCCTATAAGTGCACTTAAAGGTGTAGAGTCTCTCCAAGTGCCCTGGTTTCTCCTCAGAAATTGCTCTCTGCAACTTCTAAAGTTCTCCTGACCAAATATTACAGGTGAAGGACACAGAAGCTCATGAGAGAGCCTCTCAAAAGCAAGATACACAGTAGCAGCTGCCTATAAAGGAAACCAGGCTTTTGTCTGGCTATTTAAAGCGAATGCCCTCTATGCTTATACGTTGTTCATGTTTTTGACAGGCAGCCAGTTTTTGTGAGTTTTTTTCCCTTTTAAGGCTAAACACAATTGTGGTTGATGTATATTTTTCAGTATACAGTATCAGTTTTAGGTGATGTCTTTAGGTGACCCTCTCTTAACAATGAAAGTGGCCCAAAATACAGTCTTCTAAGGGTGGGTGGAATCAATTTTTCGATGAATATGGAAAACTGGATGCAGTGGAATATAAATTTTAGTGGCATTACAGAAGAGGAGAAAAAAGTTTTGGTCAGAAGGTAGGCCTGTGCGTCAGTGTCACTACAGCCTAAATTACCGTCCTCCTTGGCTCAACTAGGTCATCGGCTCTCAAATAGACTTGCATACTTCATTTCATAGCCCACATCGCTCACCTTATTTATCCTTCAGATTTTCAAGCATCCACACACTGCCAGCTTGAGACCTCATTTGACTACTATACAAAAAAATAAACCATTAACAATGATTAACCTCAACATGAATGCTTGACAAAATGGATTTTGTTTCTGAAAACTGGGAATGTTTTATATATACATAAATTAAGATTTTTAATTTAGATTTTAATTTTTATAATCAGTTATCATTTTTTTGCATTTATAAATATGTAATTGTAGATTTTTCATTTATATGTTATGTTTTTGTTTTGAAAAACAATGTTTTTAATGTTTATACACTATACTTATCATTTTTAAAAAATCATAGTTTTCAGTTTGTCTGTATATTATAGTATATTTGATATATTGCTTAAATTTCCTAATTCATGGATGAAAATATTGAACATTATCTTACATAAACTGTAATCTGTAATGAAAGGAATAAACTGAATTTCGAATTTAAAATTGATGACAAATCTAC
Organism: Tor tambroides; assembly: GCA_021397915.2. Taxonomy (NCBI): domain Eukaryota; kingdom Metazoa; phylum Chordata; class Actinopteri; order Cypriniformes; family Cyprinidae; genus Tor; species Tor tambroides. The sequence goes on along the minus strand of JAFVLL020036213.1, from coordinate 78,169 downwards.
AAATATATCTTATAATTTTCTGAAAATTTGATATTTAAAATAATGAATAGCCATCTCTTATCAACCACATGAAATGAATATCAGTATCGAAAAAGGTGTATTACCATGTGAATGTTCATCCCAGCTCAAACCCTGCTTTCCATAATCCAAACCCAGATTTGTTTGGCAAATGCATTGTGGGGAAAAGCAAATATTCCAGAGGGAACGTATGACTCAAAAAGCATCCGGTAATATCCCACCTTGCTGGAAACTGCAAAATAGGACTGTGTGATTGAGAGCTGTGCGTTAAACAGTAGCTCCATTAGATGATCACATGTTGTCAAGTGTTTGATCAGGCCTCATTAACATCCTGGGCAGATACCACACATTCAAAGATCTTCAATGACCACATTACGCCCTCTGCCTGGGAGCACCTAGCAACAGATTGGACATGGTATATGGTGCAATAACTCGCAATGGCATTTGGCTAACCTCTTTATATTTTGTATTTGTTTGTTTATGGCTTTTTTAGGGTGTGACTTTATACTGACTGCAGTGTCATTTCAGCTACGTTATGGCATTGTACAATCAACATGATGATTAAGAACAAGCATCTAGTTCTGAGCAATGACCTAAACAGACCTACTGTGCTGCTGGATAGGATAGGATAGAATTAGACTAGAGGATGTGTGTGTGTGTGTGTATATATATATATATATATATATATATATATATCACAGTTATATGTTGTTTATGTTTATGGTTTTATCATTATGCTCCACTGCTTTCTTAGTGGATGCCAATCAGGAAATCCATGAAATTTTTTAGTGAGTATTATTAATCAGTGCCATGTAAAATGATCGGTGAGATGCAAAACATATCATCTGTCCTAACATTCTCTTTAAGGCTTTAGTCAGCTGGTTTTTTAGCCCTAATCTCCTTTGTGCTTTACGTTTCTCCATTTCCATTGCACCCATTTGTCTTATTTGTTTTTCATCCAGAATCTTTCTCAGTGACAGTGACTTTCATTTTGTTTTTACGCATCACATGCTTGCAGGACTTTTGATTCTCCCTGGAGCATTTGAGCCCCCTGCTAGGTGTCGAAGTGGGGAAGGTATGCGTCGTATTATGTCACAGCCTGGAGCCTCCACTGGCAACGGTCCTGCATGGGTTTCAGGCCACTGTGTTCTTGCCCCATTGGAGACTTGGACATAGAACCGCCTTGCCAGAGAGAGATGATGCCCAGATGGCATGGCAACCACGTCTGTGGACAATTTGGAGGGCTGATGGCCCAGATTCCAACACAAGTGCGCTCAAGTCTGTTCAGTCCTGTGGTCCAGTTAACACTGGAGAGCGAGAACACTAGGGCAAGCGTCTTTAAGCAATCAAACCCCATATTTTGTTCTTATTAATATATCTACAATCATTTCTCTATATACAAAATGTTCTAATTTGTTCAAATTTGTAACTCTTAAGATTTAAAGGGATAGTTCACCCAAAAACGAAAATTCTGTCATTAATTACTCACCCTTGTGTTGTCAGGACCTTCGTTTATCTTCAAAACTTCAAAATTAAGATAATTTTGATGAAATCTGAGAGCTTTCTGACCCTGCATAGACAGCAACACTATTGACACATTCAAGGCCCAGAAAGGTAGTAAGGACATCGTTAAAATAGTCCATGTGACATCAGTGGTTCAACTGTAATTTTATGAAGCTAGCTGAAGGTCTTATGGGTTTGGAACGACATGAGGGTGAGTAATTAATGACAGAATTTTCATTTTTGGGTGAACTATAAGAACTTAGGGAACTTTTTGCCACCAACATTCTAAAACCGACTCACAACACCTTAAAAAGCACATAGCAACCTTAACAACCAATCACAACATTCTTGAATCCTCATGGTTCCTTGGGTTCCTTCAAAGAACATTCCATTCTGTTAGTATTGGGAAGTCCACACCAAAACTAAAACAATAATGACACAGAGGAACACCACTTTCAGAACAAAATCCTTCGATGAAAGCATTACCAGCCATTCAGAATCCACCTCACCTTAAAGAGTTTAAGCATTTAAAGTTGCAGATAAAAACCCTGCAGTGTGCACTTATAATAAATGGAATGTTATCGTGTGTTGGTGTGGATGCTAATACAGTTATTGTTAATATTATATTAATATTGATCGTTCTTGATGTGAACAGGCAGTGGAAAGATCTAGCTCTCCTTCAGTAATTTATTCCTTGCTGTAAATAATGGCATGGACATAATTATACTAATTTTAATTTTCCGTACGCCCCTCAGAACAAAGCCTCCAGAAATTATGATAGATGAAACAGTCTGTGACATTTAGAACTGAACGCCGCTTGTCTGGGCCTTAGAAACTACTGTAAAAAGATTAGATAGCGAAGATGCTCTCTGAGTCCCAGTTACGCTGTTACCTGAGATAACACCGACTTCCTGTGACATCAAAAGCAGTCTTTTTCGATAAAGCCCTCTTTTTCTCTTTATCTTCATGTCTCATTTTCTGTCTCTCTTTCTATTTAGCTCTTACTCACTTTGTCGGTAAAGGTATGCAAAGCTTTTCAACCTGTGCGACGTCAGCAGGCAGGTCAAAGGAAGAGAGTATGAAAAGTGTGGGTTAGCGCGATGCGTGGGTGGGATGACGCCATCGCTCTCTTTTCTCTCCCTCCCTCCCTTTCCGAAAGCGTGACTCTGAGGCGCTATACTGAGCAGGACAGGAATGATGGGAAAAGTGGGGTTTTCATGAAGGTCCTTGACCCAGAACAAGCACTAGTCTTTATTTAGGCATGCTGTTGGTGTGTGTGTGTGTGTGTGTGTGCGCGTGTGTGCGTGCGGGGGAGGATGGTGGGTGTAATAGAGAGATTGAGAGAGAGTGTGATGGACAGGAAGAGGATTTAGTTTGGTGTTAATCCTGCCTGCTGCTATTAATAACCCTTGAGTCATCTACGCACGCACACACTCCAACTTATCAACAAGCACCCACAAACTCATTTTCACCCACCAGCTCTTCTCATGAACTGGGGAAAGTCCATTTATGTGTTGTGTTACACTGTTAAACGCGGTATATTGGCACATCGTACTTATTAAAGAGAAAGTGAAAAGTTTGTCATTATTTACGTACCCTCACATTGTTCCAAACACATCTGACTTGCTTTCTTTAGTGGAATATAATGTATGGGGACTGGGACTGTCAGGCTCTAAAATGACAAGAAAGAAAAATAAAATACCATAAAAGTAGTGTGTCTTGTGTGCTCTTCTGAAGTCATATGATAGCTTTGTGTCAGGAACAGACTATAAGCCACATGGACCGTTATTATGATTTGTGACCCTGGAGTCTTGGACCACAAAAACAGTCTTAAGTGTCAATTTTTCGAAATTGAGATTTATACATCATCTGAAAGCTGAATAAATAAGCTTTCCATTGATGTATGGTTTGTTAGGATCGGACAATATTTGGCCAAAATACAACTATTTGAAAATCTGGAATCTGAGGGTGCAAAAAAATCTAAATATTGAGAAAATTGCCTTTAAAGTTGTCCAAATGAAGTTCTTAGCAATGCATATTACTAATCAGAAATGAAGTTTTGATATATTTATGGTAAGAAATTTACAAAATATCTTCATTGAACATGATCTGTACTTAATATCCTAATGATTTTTGCATAAAAGAAAAATCGATAATTTTGACCCACACAATGTATTTTTGGCTATTTCTACAAATATACCCCAGCGACTTAAGACTGGTTTTGTGGTCCAGGGTCACATTTATTAATGGTTCTTTTTAGTCATTTTGGTGCTTGAATGCTTCAGTCCCCATTTATGTTTTTATATCAAAAAGAGTGCCCTCAGAAACTTACCTTTGTGTTTCACACATACGAGTTTGAACAGCATAAAGATGAGTAGACGTTGACAGAATTTTGCATTTTATATCTCCTCAATATTCATTTTAGGCATTCTTAACATACAGTTTAATCTTAATGATAAATGATGCTTCATTATGGCAGTACATCACCACCATGGATCTCAACAGAACAGCCACTTATGGCTAAACTGAACTGGAGTCTCAGAGGAGAAGCTGTGTGTGAAAAGGAAAATCCTCTCATACACACACACAAGTGATGTCGAGTGTTTGGTGGGTCTTACATAGACAAGGACGGTTGAAAGTTAATGTAAGAGTAGAAACCCCCTTGAGAGCCTTGTGTAACAGTGTGTGTGTGTGTGTGTGTGGGTGACATGTTTTTAGTAGGTGTGTTAGAACGTGCATGCCAAGCCTCACTGCAACAAAGACAGGCTCTTCTAGACACACAAAACACTATTTCCATAAGCTAAAAATGCATTTCGTCTAGTTGAATCTTAAAGTCTATTATAAAACAGATTTACTGAAATAACCAGAGTTTTCACACAAGTTTCCCTCCGTATGCCATTGGTTCAAAAGAAAGATAGCCCTGCCCCAAATGCTTGCTATTGGTCGAGCCAGTATTGCTGTTGTCAGGCTATTTCCATACATTAAAAACATTATTTCGCCTAGTAGAATCTCTAAGTCTATTACAAAACCGATTTGCTAATGAATGTTTCCCTCCGTATGCCATTGGTTGAACAGACAGATAGCCCCGCCCCAAAAGTACGCCATGTGTTGAGCCAGTGTCATCACAGCTTTTACACTCATAACAAGAATCGATGTATGAATGGCTATTTTGTAGTTGACTTTATATATTTAGTTGGGATAAAATTCAATTACACAATTAGCCTTTAATATTTATTTACATGCATATAACTAATTTTTTATTACTTATTATCCGCTTTAATTAAAGCAATAAGGCACTTGAGAGCTTGCAAAAGCTCTTTAAAATATAACACAGCCTTTTGTACCTTGCTTAATTATTGTATTATAAGAGAAAACTGATTCTGTATGTGTGTGGAGGTCTTTAATTATGTCCCTTGATATGATTACTGCATTTATATGGTATGCAAGTCCGTCAGTGAGTAGCTGTGTGTGTGTGTGTGTGTGTGTGTGTGTGTGTGTGTGTGTGTGTGTGCAAAGCGTCATTTCTCTCCTGACATGAAGTGTGACTATATAGTGTTAGCCACGCTGAGCCTTCGTTTCTCCGAATGACGTCAAAGCAAGGTTCCCCGACACACATTCCTCCTGCTCTCTCTTTCTTGCGCTCTTTTTTTGCTCCCCTCCTGCTGTATAGTCGCATTTATCTTCTGTAACCAGGCTAATCTGTTAAACACAAACAATATGAGTGCAGAGCCACTTCTATTTATGCTTAATTTCCGTTCACAGTCTCTCTGGCAACAAATAAGCCTACTGTGAGATCTTAGTAGCCTACTACAGAGACGTCACTTTGTGCGGTGCTTTGAAGTCTGGGGATAAAGAAAGCAGCGTGTATGTATTTTTTGCAACTTGGTTGAGAGGACAAAAACGGCTCTTCTCTAATCCTCATTCCTTAGCATGCCTCTGACTCCACTGTGCTGCAAAAGAAACGGGCGTCTCCCATTGGCTCACCTTAGCTGTGCCCGAGAGCCTCAGCCAATCAGAGCTCCCCACCTCGGCACCCCCTCCCCCTCAGGTAGTGACGGCCGCATGCGTGTGTGCAGGAGAGAGAGCAGGAGCATTTCTATGAATGGAAATGCGGAGGAGGATCCCAGAATGTGATGGCAATTGGCATGTCATTTCTCTCTCTTTCTGTCTTCGTCCCCTCCTCAGGCCATCGGTTCCTCCCCCATCTCACTGTCACTTTTCTCTCCCATCTTTTCATCTTTCTGCCATGGCAGACAATAATGCACACTGCTGTCCCTGTGACACGCATGATGTCCTAGACTCCCAGTGTCCTTAGGATCTGATTCATACATCAAAGTTGGTTATCATAGTTAGGCATCATGGGTGGACGAACGGACAGATAGACAGATGGATAGACAGATGGATAGATAGATGGATGGATATCGATGAACACAGAGAGACTGACAGATGGATGGATTGATCCAAACAATATACACAGGATAAAGTATATGATAATTATGTAATGGGTTAATGGATTATGATTGATATGAACTGTCTTTCATTCCTTCTTCATGCTGAGTGAACTGACTATATGATGTTTGGAGGAACCTGTTAGATGTTAGTTTGTAGCCTCCTTCTCATCTCTCTGCTGGATCTTTCATTTGGAGCAGACGGTCATTGAGTCGTCCTTGAGAACGCTCCACTTTCCGCCCTCCCGTCTGCTGGGCTGGTATTCCAGCCTCTCGTGCTCACTGTGTGTGTGTGTGTGTGTGAAGCAGTTCGAGATTGCTCTGATTTCTAATATCTAACGTGTGTTCTGGCCTGAGGGCGGATAGTGGCTGTTTGCCTCACTACAACATCACTCACCACGGCAACCCGTCGTCATGGCGCAGCCCACGTTGTGCAAGCAGCATGGCGCTGCTGTCAGGATTGTCATGGTTATGCAGGCGCATCAGCTGTCGGTGCTGTACAGCCTTACGTTGCTATGACCACCAGAGTGGAGGCATTTTAAATCATTATTAAAGGGTTAGTTCACCCAAAAATGAAAATAACCCTGTGTTTTACTAACCCTCGAGGCAACCTAGATGTATATGACTTTTTTTCCTTCAGACGAATCCAATCAGAGTTATATTAAAAATTGTCCTGGCTCTTCCAAGCATTATTATTGCAGTTGGCGGGTGTTTCTGTTCAACAGCCCAAAACATGTTAAATAAAGCGTATGCATCCATAATAAAATGTGCCTCACATGGCTCCAGGGGGTGAATAAAGGCCTTCTGTAGCGAATCCATGCATTTTTGTCAGAAAAATATCCATATTTCAAATGTAATAAACACTTTTCTCTCACTTCCGCTATCTGTCGTATGTAGAAGCCGTTCTGGTGGATGACGTAGGACGTATGCGTCACTAATCAAGCAACGCCGACGTCCCACGTCATCTGCGTACGACAAATAGATGAAGTGAGAGATCTGAAGTGTTTATTACGTTTGAAATATGGATATTTTTCTTACAAAAACACATGGATTCACTACAGGAGGCCTTTATTCACCCCCTGGATCCGTGTGAGGCATATTTTTATTATGGGTGTGCGCGCGCTTTATTTGATATGTTTTGGGCTGTTGAACAGAAACACCCGCCCACTGCAATAATAACGCTTGGAAGAGCCAGGACAATTTTTAATATAACTCCGATTGGATTCGTCTGAAAGAAGAAAGTCATATACACCTAGAATGCCTCGAGGGTGAGTAAAACACAGGCTAATTTTCAATTTTGGGTGAACTAACCCTTCAAGATATTCATTCATAATTCCTCATAACGGTCATTTTTGGTGACGTTTTCTTGACTAATGCTTGCACTGTAACACATGATGTAAGACATCAGTTCTGGGGTGATCATACTTTATATTTTACAATTTATAGGTGTAACCAAGAATAAGTAAGTATTATAATGGTGTATAGTGGTTAAAATTATAGCATGTTTCATAGGTTTAACAGAAAATACGTCAATTTGACTAGAAACACCAGAGACTGGAAATGTAAAGCACCGTTCCAGTCAGGCAAGACTTCCACATTCAGGAAAAAGGTGTTACCCTAAACTTTTAGAAAGTAAAATATTTAGATTTAGAATGAAATCAAATCCATTGTCTTTACGATCTTAATTTCTTCTGGCTTCTTTTATGCAAAACTTTCATATCAATTTTAATTCATTAAGACAGTCCTTCATAAACTGAGCGCGTCATAATAAATGTTTTTGGGATTAGGACATCACATTATTGGATGGCTCTGTTATCCTCTCCCATCAGGCCACAGCTGAGGCTATTAATTCAACAGAATGTTGGCAAACGCCGCTGGAGCCCCTCACAGACAGAGGGAGATGGGAATGGCACATTGACACTGTCCAAGACACACGTTTTGAAGATTTTGGAGGCATATTTATTCACTGAGATAAATTGTCTCTGTGCCAGATAATTGTTCCTTTCCACAGTTGGAAACACCAATTATTTCAAGTTTTTTTTTTTTAATGGACAAGCATTAATGAAACTTTTTTTTTTTTTTTTGTCTTTTTTTCTGGATTTGCTATTTTATATATATATATATATATATATATATATATATATATATATATATATATATAGAAAAATTTGGGATCAGTAAGAATCTAAAGAAATTAATACTTTATTTAGCTAAGATGCATTAAATTGATCAATAGGGACAGTAAAGACATTTATAATGTTATAAAAGATATAATTTTTCAAATAAATTGTGTTCTTCTTGGGAGGATAAAATCACAGTTTCCACAAAAATATTAAGCAGCACAGCACTGATTTCAACATCGATACTAATAAGAAATGTTTCTTGAGCACCAGATTCAGAATAAATTATGATTTAAAATATATTAAACTAATAAAATGGTATTTTAAATTTTATTATTTCACAATATTACTGTTTCTGTGCCAGATAATTGCTCCTTTCCACAGTTGGAAACACCAGTTATTTGTATTAGACAATGTTTTTTTCATCATTTAATGGACAAGCATTAATGAAATAGGTTTTTTCTTTTTTTCTGGATTTGCTTTAATGTATATTGTTCCAAAGTTTGGGATCAGTAAGAATTTTAAGATACTTTATTTACTATATGAGTACTAAATATGACAGTAAAGACATTTATAATGTTACAAAAAATTTCTGTTTCAAATAAATGCTGTTCTTCCTGAAAAAAAAAAAAAAAATCAGAGTTTCCACAACAATATTAATCAGCACAACTGTTATCAACATTGATAATAATAAGAAACATTTCTTGAGTACCAGATTCAGAATAAATGAGATTATTAAAGAAAAAAGGTTATTGTAAATTGTATTATTTCACAATATTACTGTTTTACTGTGTTTTTGATCAAATAAATGCAGCGTCGGTTGGCATGAAAGACTTTTTAAAAAATAAATAAATAAATTTTCCAACCCAAAACTATGTGTTGATATTTACACACAGGTTTTAAAATGTGCAATTTTTACTCCATATTCTTGCAATCTTCTCAAAAAATGTGCAGTATTTATAATGTCATAATGTCAATATGCCTTATAAACTTATAGGATTTCTGGTCCTTATCTTAAAATTCATTGTCAGTCATTTAATGGGGAGATCCCTGTTCCGTTCGGATGAGACTTCCACAATCATCTCTTATGAAATCCTCTTATGGGGATGACAGGGCTTGTCTTTAAGTGTCGGCTCTTGATTTCATAATGTGCAGTTGTATTTATTTTCAGTGATCCAGCGGGGTCTCTGCTCTCAGAGCGGCACAGTGCTGGAGTGGATTTGGGTCATGCTAGTTTTAGAGTGCCTCTCCTCGCTCTCTCAATCCATCAGAGCGACAAGCCCTAAAAGGATATTCACATCAGTAGTTAAAAAGCCAGGCTTTAACACTTACAGTTCAGCTTTCCACCCTTGTTCCACACCATAAGCTTTTTTAAAGGAATAGCTCACCCGTACAAGAAAAAAGTCTGTTTGCAAAGAGGTTTTTGATGCACAGTGATCATAAAAACATATTCAGCTAGAATATCTTTGGCCATTTTCTCTGTTTTGACCTGTGCATATTGCTTTTACCTCCTACTCATCATCTCACGGTTAAACGAGCGCTCGCTCTGGTGCTGAAAAAAGAAAAAAATGCAGGAAAAATGGAATTAAATACTGACAGCGCTCCTTTGCATAATGTTTCCGTGATCTACTCGGCAGATGTTTTAAAGCTCGCTCTCTCTCTCTCTCTCTTCATCTCTCTTTTACAGTAATTGCCCTTTTTCCTTGGCTGCAGCCCTGGCCCGTGGTACAGCAGACAGTATCCTGCAAAGCGATCTCTCTTTGTATTATCTCAACAAGAGTGTGGAGGATGGCACAGACACACTGCCTCGTAAGTGCCCTATAAAAACCACATCACATAAATGTAACTTGCACAGTGAAGTCTTATTTTTAAACGAGACAAGTCTGGCGTAGATTCATTGTGGTTTTCTTGACACTCGTGAGCCATCTGAAGTCATGCAGTGTCAGTAAATCCAGTGAATGAGTTGGATCTTGCTATCGAGTAGAGATCTCATGATATTTGATCCGAATGTAGGCCATTCTGCACAATTTTAAGCCTCCTATTCAACTGCAAATTTAGGTCACTTACTAACTTAACGGTGGCCTGAATTGCTTTCTTATCTTTCTATATTCGAATTGAAATGGCAAAGGAATTTGAGGTGAGAACGGCTGCTAATGTGCCACAATTTTGGCTGGATTAGAAAGGAGTGGGTCTAATGGAGCTCGAAAGATCGATTCATATTTGACGCCTCTTTTTGTTATGATATCATGTCTGATCTGATTCATTTCCCCCTTCACTTCAGATAACTCTTTCCGTAGCAATAACTGTAAACTGCCACATGAACGTATATTACAATCTTTATGGAGGACAGATGTTGCCTGACATGCAAATGATGATGCACATTTTGTTGTGGATGTACAATATGTTAGTATCATACTGGTCTTTGGCCTATATTTAAAAGTTTTTTTTTTTTTTAGTAAGTATTGCGTATTTAATTGTACATGGCAATTTCCTTTATTTTTACATTTAGGTTACCTTTGATGTCATCTTTAAAAACACTAATAATTTAAATATATTAAATAATTTTAATAGTCATTTTTAAATTTAATATTTAAAGTATTCTTGCAAATATCAAAATAAATATTCACTTTTTATAACATGAATGGTTGAATTTATGTATAGCATTTAAAATATTTTTTTTATTTTTTTAGTATTATATTTATGTTTTTGTTTTTTTCATCATTTAATGGACACGCATTAATGAAATAGTTTTTTTCTGGATTCGCTTTAATGTATATTGTTCCAAAGTTTGGGATCAGTAAGAATTTTAAGATTTTAAAAAAAGAAATTAATACTTTATTTACTATATGAATACTAAAAATGACAGTAAAGGGCAGTCATGGCCTAATGGATAGAGAGTCGGACTTGTAACCTGAGGGTCACAAGTTCGAGTCTCAGGTCCGGCAGGGATTGTAGGTGGGGGGGGAGTGAATGTCCAGCACTCTCTCCACCCTCAATACCATGACTGAGGTGAGACCCTTGAGCAAGACACCGAACCCCCAACTGCTCCCCGGGCGCCGCAGCATTGGCTGCCCACTGCTCTGGGTGTGTGTTCACAGTGTGTTTGTGTGTGTGTTCACTTCTCACTGCTGTGTGTGCGCACTTGGATGGGTTAAATGCAGAGCACAAATTCCGAGTATGGGTCACCATACTTGGCCACACGTCACGTCCTTTCCTTCCTTCCTTTCCTTAAAGACATACAAAAAATTTCTGTTTCAAGTAAATGCTGTTCTTCCTGAAAAAAAACATTGATGATAAGAAATATTTCTTGAGAACTAGATTCAGAATAAATGAGATTATTAAAGGAAAAAGGTTATTGTAAATTGTATTATTTCACAATATTACTGTTTTACTGTGATTTTGATCAAATAAATGCAGTGTCGGTTGGCATAAAAGACTTCTTTCAAAGAAAAAAAAAAAAAATTCCAACCCAAAACTGTGTGGTTTTACAGTGATATTTACACACAGGTTTTAAAATGTGCCATTTTTACTCTATATTCTTGCAATCTACCCAAAAAATGTGCAGTATTCATCATCTCAATCAATCTAGCAAATATCAAAATAAATATTCACTTTTTATACTCTACGTTAAAACATGAATGGTTGAATTTACGTATAGCATTTAAAATAATTATTTAAATTTTTTAGTATTATATTTATAATTTATTTATACAATATACTGTAAAACATCAACCATAACATGAAAATAATTATAATATATAATATATTTGAAATACATAAATAAAATAGATATTAAAATCTACTTGATTTGATAAATCTATTATAAAAATATATAAATGTATAGTATTCGTAATGTATAATATTTAATTTTATTAAATGATTAAAATATATTGCAATATTAAAATTCATTACATTTATTTACCAAAAAGTATAAAAGTTTAATATATATGTTATTTTTATATAGTAACACGCCGTATATCTATATATATACTTTCAATTTATATTGACAAAATATTATAGAATTTTAATATATATTTTATTAATGTCTTTTTAACATTCTTGTGCTGCCACAGAGAATGGAAATGTAGTTCGTTTTGCCCATTCAACCAAACAGATTACAATTCTTCTTCTGTTAGTTGGAAAATTATACATTTCATCTTTAATTGTGACCGACAGCAATTTGTTTCCACCATAATACTTTAATAGACATACGACAACTCTGGAAGAAAATTCAGAGTTTCCCCACTGGTAATTACAACATTGCGGTGGCGTTCATGTGCACTGATCTCATAAATACAATCATTCCAGCAAGTCATGAAGGCTGCAATGATTCTCTGTGGTTCACATCCAACTATTGCCGTCATGAGTTAGCGCAGACATTCACATAGCACGCTGATCCCAGACACTTTCCTGAGTGGATGGTAGATTTATAAAGCCAGATGGACAGCAATCTGTGTTGAGTTTAAGCACTGTTCAAAAATACGTCAGAGTACGAGAACTCCACTTGAGCCGAGTCTGGTTTTCCTCAGCCTGGACAGTTGATAAAGGGTTTCACGGGAGGTACAGTCCTTTAAACAGGCCTACATGACGTGACCCATTCCAGCAGCAGAGAGTATGTTTAGTGTAAGTCGTAGCAGTGGAAACGACTGACATCAGTACAATGGGCGGCAGACAGACGTCTGCTCAGGGCAAAGGCAGTACATACTGTTCACCAGCTCAGCCCTGAGATGGCAGATTAAATTTAGACTCTGTGCCCACGGAGACAAGACAAATAGAGAGAGAGAGAGAGAGAGAGAGAGAGCATCTAAAAGGCTAAGGGAAGAGAAAAGAGCATGTAATGTCTGCTTTTACAACCATCAAACAATCTAAAAGGCCTCTTCGTCCACACAATGCTAAAATACATCTGTCAAAAGCAATACTGAGGCAGACTGATAGACAAAGACAAAAATGCAGCCTTTGAAAAATACACAATAAATGGAGTCATAAAAAATAGACGCTCCATTAGGCAAATCTGGAACTTTGCCATACGTTTTGGCATGCAAACTCTTTCAGCAACATTTTATGAGCTTGAGAAACAAATAACTTGCTTGCCAATGATACTTTTAATGGTTTTGTACACCTAAAAGAAGAATTCTGTCAATTTACTTAAACCTCATGTCTTTCCAAACCTGAGTGACTTTCTATCTTTCTTCTTTTTGCAGTGGAACACAAAAGAAGATGTTTTGAAGAATGTTAATGCAGCACTTTTTCAGACAATGATTCCAAATGCAGTTTTGATATGCTTTATTTCAAGTCCTCTGCAGCCATGCAACAACTTTATGTAACAAATTGTCTGAAATTCATTCCTGTATCTTTTAAATCTTATTCACACTTCCAGATATTCTAATATGAGAGACATGAGGACCAGAAGCAATTGGTGTCATCTGACATTCGACCAGACATGATGTGTTTTGATCTGCCAGAATGTGGTTTGGAACAACATGAATAAATGATAACAGATTTATCACTTTTAAGTAAACTTTAATAGGCACCTTTCTGTACACAAATTAAAACAATTGAGTTAGTTGTCCATCAAATTCTTCGCATCAAGATCTGAAAAGCTTTGAGGACGTAAAGAGCAGCATATAGATCACAGGTGTTTGTAAAGGGAGAACATGTGCTTCAGAGATATTGATGAGAACTTCACAGAACGAAGGAATGTCAGTTTTAGTCCATAGAGACCAGAGCTGGAACAATCCCATCATCGTTAACCAGTCACCTCCTCTCTCTCTTTCTCAGTTGGCAGATGGCCTCTTTTGCCCACTGTCCTCAATTCCGCTTCCACTCTGCATTTAATCAGTTGCTCATGCACTCTTCTTTTCCAATATGATATTACAGTCAAATCTGTTTGGCATGTGAGAAAACAAAACAAAACAGCACTGTCTGTTTGTGTATGGTGCATGTATGTGTTTTTTTACACTGTTGTGACATATGAAAGAATGGCAGCTTAGTCATCCTGAATCAAAGCAGCTCAGAGTGTTTACATGTAACATGCTATTTGCCTCGGCAGAGATTGATTCGGTGAAGCTGGCCCGGCTGATCTTTAATAAGCTATGCGAGACGTGCTGTCATTGGCTAAAGGAGTTCCCGTATCGCCGCCGCCACTTGCCGTACTACGAGACCTCCATCCACGCTATTAAAAACATGCGCCGAAAGATGGAAGACAAACACGTCGTCATTCCTGACTTCAACACACTGTTCAATCTACAGGTATGACCTTGATTGTGACTTTGAAAGACCTTTTATTTTTCACCAAATATACACTACTGTTCAAAAGTCTGGGGGTCAGTAAGTTGTTTTGTTTTTAAGAAATTAGTGTTTGTATTCAGCATGGATGCATTAAATTGATCAAAAGTAACAGTGCGGACATTTATAATGTGACAAAAGATTTCAAATAAATGCTGTTCCTATTAACTTTCTATTAGTGCTGTCAAAATTAGCACGTTAACCGCAGTCAGATGAGATGCTGTGAGGCCATATATCAGTAAAAACGAATTTTCCTGTCCTGTCAGCCGTTACACTGGGTTGCACAAATACGGCGGGACGCACGCTATAGCCTGTGTCATTTTATTAAAGCACAAATGAAACTACAAGCATGTGTCTCAGATCCGCTCTTAAAGTAATAGCAGCCGAATACCCTAATAACCCAGCTGCTGTGATGTCTGTTCATCAAAGAACAAAAGAAAAAAGAGGAATTGAGGAAAAAAGAGGAATCCTATTGCTGAAGGTCACAGGTAGCTAAATATGACATTTACTATAATAGGTTTATGTGAAGATTGTTTTAATTAGAAGTTTACTGTAAGTTATACTGTAATGTTGAATGGCGCTAGCAAATGGCTAAATATTAGGGAAAAAAAGAACAATTTCCTAGAGACATCAGTAATATTGGTATCAGTGATACTCGACTTCAGTCATAAAATACGGCATTAAACAAATATTAAAAATATACTGTCTTTGTTGATATTAATTTGAGGATTGAATGTGAAATTATTGCAATATAAAAGTACATTTAAAAACTTTAATGTTAGGTGAGATTAATCGCAATTAATTTCAGAAAAATGTGCGATTTAATTGTTTTTGGGGTTTTTTATGTTTGACAGCACTACTTTTTATTAATCAAAGAATCACAGTTTCCATAAAAACATATTAAGCGGCACAACTGCTGTCAACATTGATAATAATAAGAAATGTTTCTTGAGCAGCAAATCAGCATATTAGAATGATTTCTGAAGGATCATGTGACACTGAAGACTGGAGTAATGATGCTGAAAATTCAGCTTTGGACCACAGGAATCATTTTAAAATATATTGCAATAGAATATATTACAATAAAAAATAATTACTTTAAATTCTAATAATATTTCACATTTTTACTGTTTTACTGTATTTCTGATCAAATTAATGCAGCCTTGTTGAGCGTAAGAGATGCTTAGTTTTAGGTAGTTTATAATAAACACCAAATAATCCAATATTTCTTTGTGATTCAGTATTTATTTATTTAATTTATTTTTGGCTGTTTACAGTACCTGTCATAGAGACAAATATGATTTCTCAGGACAACTATTTAAGGAATATTTGTCAGACAGTATCGCCCCAAAAAAATCTTACAACACATTGTGTTTATTTTATGAATGTAGAGATCATTTCCATGGTAAATTCTTCTCTATAGTTTATTTATATCCCCCTGGCATAAGGTGATAGAAAATGATCAGGAAATGTACGATGGATTTAAACCTGCAGCACCCATATGAGCACCAAGGCTCAATATGTCTGAAGATCCGCGCAAGCTGCTAAGCCACAGCTCCGACCCACAGGCAAATTCTAAGGCATCTAACAGCCCATGAATACAAAGGCTGTCAGCAGCTCATGATTGCTTTTCATCAAAAACTCATTTTAAGGCCTCTGCTGAGCTTTCCGCACTTTAACAAATAGCTCGTACAAATGTGAGTCAAGGTAGATGCTAAAGCACCAATACACTTATCATCACTTTTCATCATAATAGAGTTGTGTTGAACCTAACATCCCTGAAACAGCATTATGTAATTTCTTTCCTGATTGCCAGTGTAATTTCCAGTCGAGAGAGAATGTGCTCCGTCACCAGAAAGCAATAAGTGCCGACAGATTTGCCATCTCATGTCCAGATCTACTTGATGTTTCAGATGAGAAGTGTGGGCTATTCTTCCTCTAATAAGAGCAGACACTGTGGCATTGCTGTCCACTGTAGCATGAAACAGACCCTCCCTAAAGCACGACTGTGGGGAATATTCTGTCCTGATGGCAGCACGTTTCATCAATGTGCTCTTCCCTGCCACACTCTGGGGGGCAGTACTTCATCTGTCACATCTGGTAGCCACTTGATAAATGCTGGGCTTTTACTGGTATTATTGACGAACACTAGCATCCCCTTGCCTTAGGCAGAAGCAGATCAGAGACCAGTCCCAGCCATAGGTGGACATCATTCAGTGCATTTACAGAGAGAGAAACATAAACATAGCTGTTGTTCCACATCAGTGCTGTTCCACATGAGCAACATGACAAAACTAGAACGCTCCCATTATAATTAAATGATGCACACTGAGGAGTACACTTTGGAGTAGATAAAAAATTCTATAAAAAATTTAAAGAACAAAAACAATTACGTTTGTCACATATGCATATAATTGCCTGATGTATTATCTAATTTAAATAGTGATTTTTACATTGAAATTATCACAATAAATAAAAAATAACATTAATAAAACACAAAAGGTTTAGGTGATTAAAAGGAAATCACCAAGATTTCATATTCAGTAAATTCATATTGCTTATTATTTTGAGTTTCATATTCACTACAATTAAAAAAAATTGCTTGTTTATGCATGTGCATATGCATAAAATACAGATTGTTGAATTATATGCTAATATTTCAGTCCTAAATAGCAGTTTTTACATTGAAATGTTAAACTAAATGTGAGCATTTTCATGTTGTCTCAAGACGCTCGGGTGCAGCGTCGACACAGTAACGGCAGCTCGGGGATTCTTCCGTAATGAAATCCTTATTTATACCAGTGAGAGCTTATCCCATTTGACCAGCCCTGCTACGGAACTAAGCCATTTAATAATTCGTAAGCTGCTGATAATTAAAACCGATCGACAAGAGGAAGCACCAACATTTCATTTGCATATATTTCTCATGTGTAATATTTCATTTAGCTATGTTGACTGCAGTTGATTTGCGAACAGCTTCTGATCTGTTGGATGCCAGAGGTTGGAATGTTTTTGTTTTCTGTTTCGCACGGATTGAGAGACATTTACAGGGATTTATTTCAATTAAGAATGGATTATGAGGTCTTTTATGTGGCAATAAGCTATTTTCTGAATAACAACAGTAAAATTTATTTTAGTACAGCTGTAAGAAAATGCTTTGAATCATGATATAATCAATGAAATGAAAATTCGAGATGAATTGTTTTTTTTTATTGTCAGTCGTTTTATGAGGTAAAGCTAACAGAAAAGTATGTGTGTTTAGGATCAGGAAGAGCAGGCTTTTTTCGCTGTGTTTGATGGTCACGGCGGGGTGGATGCTGCCATCTACGCCGCCAATCACCTGCATGTAAACCTGGTCAGACAAGAAATGTTCAGTCAAGACCCTACAGAGGCTCTGCGTCACTCCTTCAAACTGACAGATGAGCGGTTCATACAGAAGGCATCACGTGAAGTGAGTTCCTACCCCACAAACACTGTCAGACATCAAGATGCTCATATCAGCCCTTTTTGTATTGACAATGTATGCATCCGTATCTCTGGAACAGAACATGCGCTGTGGCACCACAGGGGTCGTGACCTTTCTGAGGGGTCGCACGCTGTATGTGGCCTGGCTGGGTGACTCACAGGTCATGATGGTGAAAAGAGGTCAGCCGGTGGAGCTGATGAAACCACACAAACCGGACAGAGAGGTGAGAAAGACTAGACACTCAAAGCTATTTCTTATTTCATTTTTTTTTTTTTAAATATATTTTAAAAAAAATTTCATGTTGTATGTTTAATTTAATTTAATTTAAAATAGATGGAGACCAGTATAAAATGGTCAGCTGTTCCAAGTCCATGTGCCAAAAAACTATTATCATTTTCACTGTTTTTATATATTTTAATACAATTTTTATGTTGTATTTAATTTAATTTCATAATTTGAACTAGTAGAGGACCAGTATAAAATGGTCAGCTGTTCATATGCCAAAAACTTATTTTAGATCAGTCTTAGATTGGTCCTAATTGTTGCATATGACCTTCATTTTTATCTCAGTTGAGCCCTTTGTGTGGGATGTCCTTTAGCACAGTCCATTCAATTGACAAAAGTCACATGACACCAAAGCTGTCTTACGTAATGCACTCCCAAGAGTGGATCTGTTGAGCCGAGTCTTTGGCGCTTTATCTATTTAATGAAACTGTATGTAAGTTACAGTTCAGCCGATTAGAGTTTAACTAATTGAGTCTGAACTGAACGTGACACTAGCTGTTATGGTTAATGACTCCTCTTGACCATATTGTTTGTTTGTTTATGTGTGTGTGTGTGTGTATAGGATGAGAAAAAGAGGATTGAGGCTCTGGGTGGGTGTGTAATCTGGTTCGGCACATGGAGGGTGAATGGCAGCCTGTCCGTGTCAAGAGCCATTGGTATGATTGTATTTCTAGCAAACATTTTGTGTAAAATGCTGTGAGTAGTGCTTCTCTCACTGCTTATAGTATTGTTCTAAAGCAGCTTTACAGAGAATATTGCTTCACAAATCCCAGTGATTGAGCCAAAGGCATGAGAAGAGAGGTAAAAAAAAAAAACTCCTTAAGATGGTTGTGAAAGCCTTTTCTTTTGTGCTCTTTTGAGATATTCACTTATTTAGGCACAATCTTTTGTAAGTGAAAGTGATCTAAAGGTCAGTGGGTGCATATTTTTTAGAAGATGATGTACAGGCCACAGCAGAAAACCCTTTATCATCACACCATAGATTTCAGTATGAAGGAGACAGTATTTTAGAAAGCAAACCCTGGCACAGACTCAATTTAATCAATGTAACCAGATTGTGCAGCTTCCACTTGGTCTAAATCAGTAGCTGCGTCTGTGTACTTTTGAAAAATAATATTGATTTTGTCAAAACTTAAACCACTGTACTGTTTCAAAACTTGTGTAATCAGACCAACTGTGTGGTTGGAGTTGAAAAGAGTATAAACTTTTTCATCACCTCAATAAATTATTGATAATGTATCAGTATACGTTACAGTATGTACATTAGCCAGTGTGAGATTACGGCTTTTAGGCTAATGAACATTGCTGCAATAACAAAGACTGACCTCCTGCAAAATCTTTTGGCAGTGTTCCCACGACTTCCTGCCGAGGAACCGTTTCACTCCCTAAATGCTGATGGCTAATCTGTCAGATAATCCTATCAGTCTAGCATTTAATTCCCTTAAAGCTCTTGATTCATAAATAGGACAAGTGAGGCTAATTCTGCCATAGCCTCGGCAACTGGTCTTTTACAAACACGAAACAAGTCCAAAACATGTCCAAGTCATATTTTACTCAAAAAATCAAAAGAAGCAGTTAAGAAATTTTATTTTGTTTAACGAAAATTTTGAAGCATATTTTAGCACATTTTTGCCTTTTTTGCATTGTGCCATTATTTGCATATCAGTTTAGTATTGGTAATTCTGAAAAAAAAAATCTAATGTGATTTTACATGTCACTTTGCTATATATTTCTTAAAAATATATTTATATTTAAAATTTTGTATTTGTTCATTTGGATTTGAATTTTAAAAATAAAATTAAAACTCAAAAAAAAAAAAAAAAATCCAAGTTCAAGTTACAGCAGTGAAAATTATAATTTTATTACGAAAACTATAATTTTATTTAAAATCTAGTATTTGTTATAAAGACTTTTAATATATTTAACAATAAGGAATTGACACTTTGCAAAGACAAGATCCGCCCCCCTAAGTTACTATTTTTATGTCCGACAAGCCACATAGTGAAAAATACATTGTGGAGCAAAGAGGACACTGACAGCTCACCCACAGACAAGACAGAGCAGGTTACTTCTGGTATGAAACAAAGTCTTAGCTTTCAAATTTTGTCATTTTATGAATTTCAAACAATAAATACTGTTTTGTGGCTCTTTAATGTGCTCAATTCAAGCGGCACCTGAACTGATCATCTTTTCATATTTACTTCAAGCACAAAATAAACATGAATAAACATCAGAAGGTACTTTATTTCAGCCACGGAAAGACGTAAATACACACAATTTTTCAAGTTTAAGTCCACCGAAGTTAATCTACTCTCCTGTCTGTTTTGTTTGTCGGAAAAAATGACGGATTCAGTGTTATGATTGGTCAGATCGCCTGTCAGTCAAACTCACAGCGAAGGGTCAATTGACAATTCCTGAAATCTATATTTTTTTGTGATATTCACTCTCAGTTGATTTACTTTGAGTTTTCTTTTGTATGTACAGGTGATTCAGAACACAAGCCCTATATCTGTGGAGACGCTGACTGCAGCATCTTCAACCTGGATGGCAGCGAGGACTACTTGATCCTGGCCTGCGACGGCTTCTACGACACAGTGAATCCAGAAGAAGCTGTGCGAGTGGTCAGCGACCACTTGCAGGAGAACAACGGGGACACCGCCATGGTGGCCCACAAGCTAGTGGCCTCGGCCCGAGACGCGGGGTCCAGCGACAATATCACAGTCATCGTGGTGTTCCTCAGGGACCCCCGTTTGCCCCCACCCTCAGATGAACCGGAGGAGGAGCGTGAAGAGGAGCTGGTGGAGGATGCGGGAGAGGGGGAAGAGGAAGTGGAGTCCTTGCAGAGTGAGCTGGTGTGTCAAGACGGAGGGGCGGAGAATGGAGGAAAGAACCGGGGCGGCTGGCCACTCCAGCAGTGCTCGGCGCCGGCCGACCTGGCCTACGAAGACCGCATGGATTCGTTTACGGACAGAACAAGTCTGAGCATCATGGGGCCGGACCTGCGTGCAGAGACTGGCTGCTTCAGGCTTCCAGCTTCATCCAGCCTCCCCCCGACGAGAACCATCATGCCAGACCTCATGCCCCCCTACGGGGGGACCGGCGCGGCCTGGCGCCCCTACCAAGAGGACGGCCCCTTTGGGTACAGGCAAAAGCCCCAGCCTAAACCCAGAGTGCCCTCCTACACGCAGACCACCTCAGATGGACAATTGTTGGAGGTGGCTGCGCTCTTCCCTCAGGAGGGCCGGAGGAAGAGGCGGCTGGAGGTCATGCCGCTGAGGAGGGAATCGCAGCGCCTGATTCGGAGGGCTAGAGAAAGTCACGGTCCTCTGAGCTGCTTCCCTAGTGTGCCCTATCCTCTCCGCTCTCCAGAGAGGAAGCCTGGGATAGCCTTTCCCCATGTAACCCACAGTAAAAGGGTCTAATCGACAACTTCCTTGCCCCATCATGCCGCCCTCCGTCCCTCAAGCTAAAACACGCTCATTTCACACAACACATGACATGGGCGTACACACACATACATGCATACTCTGTTCCAAAACCCAGTGACCAGCCTTCATAGGCAGCATTTTGTGGGACCTTTTGGTCACCTTGTATTGGACAAATTTTAAGGCAGCATCACATGTATCCTGCGGAACACAAACCCAGAATGAAGAGAGTGAAAATCTTGATAAAAACAGTTTACTATAATTTAATCTGTTTTACCCAATATTTGTGCGTATTATATATAGCTATGCTTATCAGCATGGAAGCTTTTTTCTGCTGTGCAATAAAAATGTTCACAATTGTGTTTGTCTCACAATTCAGACATTTTTTCTTACGTTATAAACCTGTAATTGTGAACTTGCACGTTTTTTCTCAGAATTCTGATTTTACCTCTCACAGTTCTGATTTTTGGCTCGGAATTCAGAATTTACATCTCATAATTCTATTATATTTCCCCTGAATTTTTACACGCGTAAACTGTCCGTATACACATGCAGAGTTCCATCAGAACTGTGAGATGTAAACTCAAAATTCAGAGGAAAAAAAGTCAGAATTGCAGAATGTAAACTCGGAATTCTGAGATTAAAAATTCAAAAGTGCAAGATGTAAACTTCTTAGGCCCTGTTTACACTAGTGCGTTTTCATTTTAAAACGATCCTCGTCTACACTGCGTTTCAGAAACGATCTCTGTCCACAGTACACAACCAAAAACGCACGTCACATGACCATTCGTGCAGGTACAACAATAAGCATGAAGTTATTGTTTACATGGTCGCCAAGGATACGCATAGTGAATGTGGGCAACCACGTTATCGTTTTCAAAAGTCTCCCCATTTTGGTCCGTTTACACTGAAACGCCCCAGATTTTTCAAACTAAAACGGGGTCTGCAGCGTTTTTGAAAATGCTGGTGTAAATGACAGGTGTAACCGTAGCAAAAGTTATGCGTTTTAAAACACACTAGTGTAAGAGAAAACATTGCGAGATGTAAACTCAAAATTCAGAACAAAAAAAGAAATGTAAAATGTAAACTCGAGTTCCGAAAAAAACGTCAGAATTCCAAGATGTAAATTCAGAATTCTAAGAAAAAAAAGTCACAATTAAAATACACATTTTTCCATGATGAAAATAAGCTCAACATGCTGACAGCAAACCCTAATAAAATTCCTTGTGTTAACTGTTATTTGTGTTGCTGCCTATGTAGAGGGTTCAACTGAGTCTATTGTGAGGTTCCACAGCCGGCTGTCTATGTAGGGAGCAGGCAGCGAGGCAACTCACTGAGCTCTGGAACAGAAACACAATCAAACATATCAGATCTTACATTGCTTTAACACTTCCACTCTCATCTTATAAGAGCCAGCCTATCAGAATCCTTCACCACTCTCAGCCAGCTTCCTCCTCATCCTCATAACCCTCTCTCTGGTCCAGAATTATTTGTGCGTGTGTGTGTTTGGAAGGGGAAATGAGTGTTAACACTATCTTCTGTTCACACACACACAGAAGTGGAGTTTCAGTCAAACCCAGTGTAGAATCACGCGGTCAACAGGAGTACAGGTCTTATGTCTTATATCTGAGGTTTGATGCAAGAGACATGATACAGCTTTTGGTTATTGAAGCTATTTTAATGTTCAAACACTACTCTTCAGAGGAACTGACATCATAGTCCTCTAAAATTATTTTTTTCCTTTTTATCTGAAGCATATACTTATTGTATGAACAGGTTACTCAAGGATGTAATGATGTCTATAAATTATTAGTTTAGGATTTGTCTATAAATTGCAGCTCAGGCGTAATTATGACCTGGCTGTGATGAGTCGTTGAGAAACGAGTGGCATCATATTCATGTGTGTCTTTATGTTTTTAGCACACATGCTGTATGTGCTGTTTATGACCCCATGTTTTACCTCGTTCATTTTGTTAGACGTGTTCATTTATCTAAAAACCATGGATGGTGCTTTTCCCAAATAGGATACAATTGAGTGATTTTTTTTTTTTTTTTTTTTTACTTTCCCTTTTATTTTATTTTAATAATATTGTCTTTAATTTTAATTATTAATTTGTTTATTGCTAGGAAAAAACAAAATGACTAAACTTGATAAGTGGGTTGCAAAAATTGCAAACCTCATATAAAATCAATATAAAATAAACCAAAAATATAATATTTAGTTTGACCTCGTTACGTTGATAAGTGCCACTTTTACTGACCATTTGTTGAAAGAACAAAAAAATGATTTGGCTCTATTTTGTATTCTATTTGTGGAAAGTGCTGGGCTGGTTTTGGGCAGCTGCCACGTCGAAGCATTTGCACATTCACCACATTTCCAGCCACCCTTTGATGATGCTAACTACAAATAACATAACCCACTGACAGACAACACCTGTTGCTTTTCCAATCATTGCCTTGGAGAGAAACATATCAGATCAAATTTAGATGCAGTATATATTCTATACAGTTTCAAAACCAAAGAAGAAAATGACCGAGTATTCATCAGGAGACGCTACCTAAACAGTGCTTCATCTACAAGAGCTTGTTTTTAAACCCTGTAGAGAAAGATTAGTCCAAGATATTCACTTCCCGTTCAAGACAAATATGTTTGGCCAAATATCTCTTATCAGTCATCTTTATATTGGCAAACTGGATTAAGATTTGATTAATTGTCAGATTTAAGTTTGTATGGGATGTGTAAATGTAGCCAGAGAGGTTTAATTGATAACAGAATAAGGCTGAGAGGAGACACTCGTAGTTTGAAGTGAGGACATGGATAGTTGAGTTTCAGCAGCACAATGTGTGCCTTCATTATCTTCAGCATGGGCCTGTTTTTCACAGGCTGGGAAGTGGATGTAGAGTTAATCTGATCACTCTACTGCTTTCTTTTTCTATACACTACCAGATATTTAAAAATTGATACAACACTTAAGATTAGGAGAGAATTTGTTGCAATTTTTAAATGGTACATATACTGTACTTTAAAATTTCAACTTAAGAAGAGTACAGTGAGGGACTCATTGCTCACTTTTAAGTATTATCTCTCTCAGTCACTAATATAAAGGCATCATGTATAGAAGATAATAGCTTTGGAAGTTCTGTGCCTGAAAGGGACAACAAGCTTAAAAGAATATTTTGGGTTAGGGGATCGTTCACCCAAAAATGACAATTCTGTTATCTTTTACTCACCCTTAAATAGATACTTTGAAGAATGTTGGTAACAGTTACCATTGACTTTGACTGTATGGCCAAAACAAACAAACAAAGACATTTTAAAAATGTGTTTCTTAAATAATCCAAAGAAAAAAAAGAGTGTCATAGTTTTGGAATGAAATGAGGGTGTGTAAAGGATACGAGAATGCCCATTTTCATTTGTGTGATCTATGCATTTAAGCTCTCTTCATTAAGCTTTAGCGATTACCACAGAAAATAATTTTGCCTCATTTTTAAAAATGAATCAAATACAGATGCCTGCAAGTGTGCAGAACTATGAAGCAACTGTCACAATGTTTCAAAAGTATATATTTCTTAGCCATAGACAAACATTTGGACTGAAGAATTGCTTCAATAACAAAATTTCAGTCTCCAGCCATTCCGCCTGTAAACACAGTCATATTTAGAAATTATTCAAAACTATTTGCTGTTGTAACCGTCACCATTCATCTGATTATTCACTCTTTAATCTTCATACAGTACATGAAGATCACCACCCTTCTCACCAAAGTCATGTGTTTTCATATCTGGCACGTATGATGATATGACAGCTGTGATGACTGATTCTGGTTCTGTTTAAGATACCTGTGCTGGCTACACCTGTGTTTCTGATTAGCAATGCTGCAACCCTTAACTCCTTCCCTCTTACGTCTATAACTAGCAGAAAGACTTGTGCCATCCCTACCGTGCCATTGCACTGATCAGTTTCCATTTCTTTCTTTCTTTGGCGGAGGGATGTATAATGGGCAGGGGCGGGGCATAAATGTCCATCAACCACGAAATTCACCCACATAAAGCCTGAGCTTAACGCCATCAGTGCTCTCCTGTCAGAAAAAGGGGCTTGAATGGGAAGTTGATCAGTTATGGTGCATTTTAACTGGTCCAGAATGTACATCCAGATGTCGAATGTACTGTAAGAGGAACCCTTCATACAGAAACATGGAGCAGGATCAATGAAATTTCCACCCGCTCGCCCAGACTGTCCCGAATGTATGTACGCACTCCATTTTGAGATTCGCCACCGGATTTTCTACCCTTTGTGGAAGTTTCTAAGCACCTCACCGGCTGCCCTGCCAGATATATCATGCCTCGTAAATCCTAGATCTGCGCTAGAAGCGGAAAATGCCCCCCCCCCCACGGCCTTCGAGACGGGATTGATGACCAGAGATGGATGAGTGCAGCTCACAGGACTCGGACCTCGCGATGAAGCTGTGCTCGAGATGATATATACAGCGTAGATTCAGAGATAACCTTCCCCTTTCGCCCTCACCATCATGTACAATCTCCCTCACGATCATTCCTCTAGCACCTCGCACGGGGCACAAATTATATATCGGAAGTGTAGTAACTTACATATATTGTATACATGTATGTGTGTTTTGAGCGTGTGCGTGAGTGCGCGTAACATTTGGGATGTGTATGTGACGTCTGTCTTCTTAATGTGCTATTTTAATCACCACTGATGACTCAGATGGATACAGAAGTCTGTAACGCTTTTCAGTAACCCTTGGCCCCGCCCCCTTCTCACTGAAGTACGTACTTGAAAACTACTTTGGATGCGCGCGAAGTCTAACAGAATACAGTAATACAGTCACAGGCTCTCGTTTATTCACCGAGTGGTAATGAGTCAAAGGACCAAAGTTTTCGGACGGTTCGTTTCAGTGAAGAACATCTCACTTCGTCTCTTCACGTACTCTTGAGCCTTGCCCCCCGTGGACTGACTGTTAGACTCAGCGTTTCTCCTTTTAGGGATAGTTTCTGCGTCGAGGGCGCGCTCTCGATCTTTCATGACGGTTAGCCCTCCTCACTTGCTGTCACCGCTTTTGTCCATGTACTGTTCAGTACTGCTCTTTTTCTGCTAGCAATAATGAACCTACGCAAGCCATGAATGAAGAGAGCTCTTCAAAGGGCTCGTCTTCTCTAAAGCAAAGCTGAGGAAGGGTTTCCAGACAACTTAGAAGGGAAAAAACAAACGTATCTTAAAAAAGAAACCTATGTTACTGATGGTCATCACTGTATTCTATTAAACCTGTGTTGATGAGAAACCACTACTGTACTCTCAGAGCTTTTTTTTTTTTTAAATGGGATGCGTGATCGTTTTCGTGGACTGGTCAGTGCTTAATAGATTAACTAGGCTATATAGGAGTTTCGACAGTGAGAATATTTCCTTTGGTCAAATTGTTATTAATAACCAGGTGAGCAGGAAGTAGGTCAGATTTGAAACATGAACACGTGAACACAGTGATGATGTATTCATTTTTTGCGACAGTCTCAAAAACTTATGCGGTTTCATCAAATATCATTTTGTGAGATGGAAGTAGTTAAATATATGAATCACCAATTAAATATACGTTCGGTCAGTGTTTTCCCACATGCAACAACAACAAATTCACAAAAAAAGTGACTCTTATAGTTCGTAGAATTTCAATAGGAATCCATACGATCATGAATTTTGCATGAGAGCAAAAGATTTCCCGACAAAACTTTTGCAATGGGTTCTCAACCGAACTTTGTCACGTTGACCAGCAGAAAGCTGTTTGGTTTGGAAGTGATGGGATAAATTTTATTTTTAAAAGGTAATTATGACCTTTTATCTCAGAATTCCGATGTTTTTCCCAGAATTCTGAGAAAAGTCTGAATTGTGAGACAAAAGTCACAATTATTTTGTGAGAATTGTCAGAACTGTGAGAAAAAAGAAAAAAAAATTCTGGGAATTCTAATTCTGGTTTATATCTCGCAATTCAGTTTTTTTTTTTAAGACGCAATTTCATCCTTTTTCATCCTATGATTGCCCTCAAGATTTGCAATATTTTTTACACTTGGACATTAAAGGGGTCATGAACTGAGAAATCAAATTTCCCTTGATCTTTTGACATATGAGGTCATTGTACTATAAAAACTTTCTGTAAGTTTCAGAATTCAAATCTTATATCTTAAAGCTTATATTGAAGGCAGTCTGCCAAAACGACAGTTTATGGAATGTACCACTCTATGATGTAATAGTGTGGCTAAACACCGCCTCCTCAGAAGATGATCAACGCCTGCTTCTACATCGCTGCCTGTTTAACCCCGCCCACCGATTCAGGCATGTAGTGTAAACAGGACAGAATGTAGCGTTTTACTTTAAAATGTTTTTTTTTTAATGTAAAAATCTTGATAAAATTATAAGTGGACCTCAGAGAACAGTACAAAAAAACCCCCCCAAAAAAACATTTCATGACCCCTTTAATGCTACA
Source organism: Tor tambroides (assembly GCA_021397915.2). Classification (NCBI taxonomy): domain Eukaryota; kingdom Metazoa; phylum Chordata; class Actinopteri; order Cypriniformes; family Cyprinidae; genus Tor; species Tor tambroides. The sequence goes on along the minus strand of JAFVLL020036213.1, from coordinate 50,128 downwards.
CATAGGCACTCATTGAAGTATCTGTTCCCGGTGATTTCTGTGAGTGTTCTGAGAACTGAGTGAGTCCTTACTGCCGTCACACACAGGACCTGTTGTGACCCCTAAAGGCTTTCTGAGCCAGGACATGTAATTATAGTCTCCGGCCTCCACCTGTCAGGCCCTGGCAATAACACAGGACAATTTAATTGAACAAGCTGCCTTTTAATCAAGCTACTTGCACTTCCTGTGGCGACAAGAACATGAGCCCATGTCACACATACGGTGTGATGTGTCACCCGGTTGTAAAGCACTTTTGTTACTTGACATTATTTTAAAAGAGACTATATAATAGTAATAATAAAGTATAATAAATAAATAAATATATATATATATAGTGCCGTTTGAATTTTTTTTCTAAAATGATTTTGTTTTTAATCAGGCTCCTGTGTGTAGGTTCAGTAATTTCACTTTGTTATTTTAAGTTATTTCACTTTAATAGCAATGAAAAACAACAACTATTCATTGCCATTGAAGTGAAATAACTTAGAACTGAAACATAGAAGCCTGAGAAAAATGCTCATTTTAGAAGAAAATTTCAGATGGCTCTTAGGGGCTTTTGCATTTGAACTCTTCACGTTATATGTATAATATTTATAATAAAAAATTATAAAGTATATAAAATGAATGCAAATCTAATGGTAAAATGTTAGTTGCAGTTCTGCATGTAATGTGGCGTTTGTGGCACAGGAAGCATCTTCTGTTCTGTGTTGTGCTGCATATTAAACTTTAATAGTTCCTAAGTTATTAATGGATATATTTTTAAGACCAGAGAACTTCCTAACCATTCCCTGCTGTACTTCAGAAGAGCTTTTCCTGTTGTATGTAGTTTACGTAATTGTTACGCAAAACAAACTACGTACGCAGTGTATTTTCATTTCACAAGCTGTTTTTAAAAACCTAGTAACCAAGCAGGTTTATCTTAGATTAAATTACTAATGTCAACCCATACAGCACAAATATATATATATACCCCTGAAAATTACAATATTACAATCATAACATTTAAACATTAAATCATAAATCTAGTTATAAGTCTAGTTATAGTCATAAATCTAGCTATTCCAGCTATTTGCATTTAGCCTAATTGTAGACTCTTTCAAGATTGTAAATTTATTTTCTTGCTCCTGAAATATATATTTTGGTATATAAATTAAATATATTTCCAATTTTAAAAATATATTTCACTGAGCTTCATTGTACAGCATATATAATTTCAATTTATTTTGGCCAGAAAAATATATATTTTGGCACATGGAGAAACAAATTCAACAGTGATATGTTGAGTTCAAGAATTTGAAACCATCGAGACATTGAACTGAGGTATTCTGACACATACACTCGTGAAAAAAAAAAAGTACAAAAGCTGTGACTATGGCCATAGCCTTTCAAAAGCCACTAATGCTTACACTTTAGGTACTATCATGTACCTTCAGGGTACTAATATACACCGTTTAGGGGTAAATAAGGTACAAAAGTACCTTTTTAAAAGGTACCACCCCGGTGACAACTTTTGTACATGAAAGCCAGCCAGTGCTGTTGTGTCTAAACAAATACCTGTAACTAAAAAAAGATGTTTACTTGTTTACTTTACTTGATGTTTAAATGTAAGCTGGATATTTCCGGTCGAGTGGTCCAGATTGAAGGTGATGAATTGCACTAAGAACAGGATTTAGTGTTCAGCTCTCTGGATGAGCAGTAAATTAAAACTGTGTACTTAGCGTACAACACTTTCCTACAAAAACAGATCCGCCATGTTACATAAACCCCCTGAAGACCGTCATCACAGCACTAATGGAAATGCTAGGTAAAGGTTTAACAGGCCCAAACCAGGTATGCTATTATGATGAAGAAATGTTATGATGGCTCCGGTGTCGGTAACGGCTAGAGACTGAAGTGGACACAGGAGGCCGTGAGTGTTGGCAGTCATGCAGGTGCTGGAGGAGGACAGAATCTGAGCCAACACGCACTCATCCACATAAACACTGCCGGGCTTATTCTCACACAGTACAGACCTGGCACTGCACAGCCTACAGACTAGACCAGACAGCAGGCGCAGACGGCCACGCAGACATGCGCACATAACACTGCACTTAGTGGCTGAATCAAGTACAGATCCAGGTCATATTTCACCCCAAAAATCTAAAGAAAGAAATGCACTATATTTGAAGTTTCAGAAGTCTACTTCTAACTAAATATTAAAAATAAACTTATAAACAATAAAATTATTATAAATTGTACCCCTTACAAAAATTAACCATGCTTTTTCTGCAAATTAAACCAAAAAACAATGGTTACTGTAGATAATCCATGGTAACCACAAATTAACAATGGTTTTGCTACACTAACCATAGCATCTCTCCTATACAAATGGTAATAAATACCCCCCCCCCCCCCCAAAAAACAAAAAAAAACAAAAAAAAACAAAAACCATGGGTAATTTTCGTAAGGGGTATTTATAAATAATGGTATAAGGATATCTGTTGCACCAATTTAAATACAAAATAAAGTAACACAGTAAGCAAAATGTTTCATAAATCACATTTAAAAAAAAAAATCACATTTAAGAAAATCACAAGTGCAGTATGGAGTACCTCAAGGCTCAGTACTAGGCTCCTTTTCACGCAACACTTCAAAATAATTAATGAGCTAATTAAAAAGTAGTAATTAAAATCTGCTTAATTGTACAAAAAAAAAATTAATGAACGAACTATGCATTTTATATTTTAAATTATATTTTTCCATTATGTTTTCTATAATTCTTATTTGGGGGTGAAATCCAGGTCAAATTCCACTTCAAAATCTAATAATTTATTTTAATTTAAATAATACAGATAAATTAAGAATGAATTAAAATCAGCCTAATTATGACTAAAAAATTAAAAATGTAAATTAACATAAAATATAAGATTTTTATTATATTTTATATGATAGTTTTCCAGTATTTTCTTATATAATTCTATATAAGAATATTCTTATATAATTTGGGGATGAAATCTGAGTCATATTTCACTTTAAAAAATAAAAGAAAAAAATCGTTAAAAAATTGTAATATATATATATATATATATATACACACACACATACTAGTCAAGACCTTTCATCAAAGTTATATATACATTAATATATATATATATATATATATATATATGTGTGTGTATATATATAAATTAATTTATAAAATCCTTTCACAAAAATTGGATTGCCAAAAAAATAATCAAAATCTGCTTAAATGTCATGAAAAAAAATACAAACATTTAATTTAACAGACATTTTTTTTTAAATATTTGTAATTATATTTATATAATATATATTATTATAGACCCTTTTGGACACTTTAACACATTGCACTAAGGCAAATAATGTCATTCAAAGAAAAAAAAAAACAATCATAGTATCATGTCATTTATTTGTTCAGCTTTTAATTTAGATAAATATACAGTAGACACTGTGCATATACTCCACTTGGTTTTGGGCCCCCAAAAATCTTTAAAAACCTGCTAGAGAAGGAAACCAGTAAACTAGAAATGTACACAGAGAACAGACTGTCCTCTTGCTCCTCATATGAAACATAAAACATCAAAAGAGGAACATTATTATAACAGCACAAAAAACAGAATTAGATTTACATTGAATAGTCACAGGAACAGTTCTCACTGTTTTACGCTTTGCACAACATGCTGGAGAGGAAGTGAAAAAATAATGTATTTGCATAAAGCACTTCTTAAGCCAACAATTAAACCGCAAAAGCAATGCATTACTCGCTGTACACTTTTCAACACAGACTGTACTGAGCGAAAGCTGTGCATGCAAAGAGCGAGACCGTGACCTCAACTGAATATATATGCATCACTCCCCAGCTGCTGATGATGCCATGACATCTATTCACAACATAAATGGAGTGATTTCCCAGCTGCTGCTGCCACAACAAGAGCACGTCATCAATGCTTTCTGTCTGAGCTCAAAGCAAACCATACAAACACACACGAGCCTGGGGCTAAAAACACAGACTTGGACCCTCCTGAGACTTTGGTTGAAGTATGTAACTGTCTTTTATTTGAGTTAACGTGTCAAAAATAACTAAAGGAAAAAAACACAGGAATGTAGCATTAAGAAGTTCCTAAGTGCTTGTAATAAAGCTGTGCAATGCTAAATAACAGCTTATTTGAAATATATAAAAACACAATCATTGTGAAAATTGTTTGAACTTGTATTGGCTCCATGTTCCCTTTTTGCAGACGTTTAGTCAATGTAAACATGTTTTAGGTATAGGAATCTATGAATTGTGTTCTAGACAGCTTAATATATTCACACACAAGTTACATAAAATTAAACAAACAAACCCTCATTAATGTCGATATATATATATATATACTGCACAAAGAATAAGCCAGATAAAAAGTAACGGAGCAGCACCTGTAGTGACATTCTTTGACTCAATGTGCCAAACATTTGAAAACTCAAGTTATTGAGGTGTTTGGCTATGAATTTGACAATAAGCAGCACTGCAAAAACAAAGAAAATGTATAGAACTGTAATATGACTAGTTATGCACGTACATAAAATCTATACACCTAGTTTTATAACGGAATGTTATGCATTTCAAAAAGTAGTTTCTCTGAAACAACATACAGTAGCACACAGAAACATATAGTCCTGTTCTGAACATAAAGTAAGTGCACAGACATATAAAGAGCACATTCAGTGGCTGACGACACATGAAGGTTCATTTGTAACACTGTGGTGGATCATCTCTCTGTGGTCTCTCCGGTCACAAAGCTCAGATCATCAGGGATCAGCTGCTCGCCTGAGAACGAGACACAGACGCCACTTCATCAGACCACACACAGACCGCTGGAACACTAGTCTGTACTGTCATATTATATACTGCAATACTGTGCCTGTGACCCACCCACAGAGATAATGACAGACTAAGCAGGTGGCTGACCTGTCCTGCTCTGTTTTTAACTTTAACAAAGCACTTACATTTGTTCATCATACAGGCTGTGTGATTGGGTGTAACAATTTAACAATCTAACAGTTTTGACGTTTTTGCAATAATCTGCATCTTCAAACATCAGAAATAATAACCCAAAAAATAATAAACATTACATATTCGTTATTAAGCTTTTTGAAGTGACACTGACAAGTTGAACAGAATGAATGTTGATTTCTGAGAGTCTGTATTACTTTTGTATGGAAGCTCATTTCCACTATAGGATTAATAATAATAAAAAAATTAAAAAAAAAAAAAATTAATATCTATATTTTTATCTAATTTTATACCATTTTTATTTAACAGTTAACATCTGACAATTCTGAGAAAAAAAAGTCAGAATTGTGAGATTAAAAAGTCGCAGTTACCTTAATTCCAGAATTGCAAGATATTTTTAAAAAGTCCAAATTGTGTTATAATTAGTAGCTTTTGCCTAATTTTCTATAAGAGTGATTCTAAATTTTTTTTAAAGAAATTAAGGAAATTAATACTTTTATTCAGCAAGGATGTGTTAAGTTGATAAAAAGTGATAATAAAGACATACCGTTAGAAAATATTTCTATTTTTAATATGCTGTACTTTTTAAACTTTTTATTCAAAGAATCCTGAAAAAAAGTATCACAGCTTCCCAAAAAAATAAAATAAATAAAAAAAATTAAGCAGCACAGCTGTTTCCAACATTGACAATAAATCAGCATTAAAAAAAATAAAAAAAATAAAATAAAAAAAATCAATTGATTAAAATTAAAAATTAAAAAAAATTAAATGATTTCTGAAGCATCACGTGACACTGAAGACTGGAGTAATGGCTGATAAATTCAGCTTTGCATCACAGGAATAAATTATATTTTAAAAGTATAGTAAAATCAAAAACTGTTGTTATAACAGTTTTTCTCTATTTTTGATCAAATAAATGCAGTCTTGATGAGCAAAAGATATTTCTTTAAAAAAACAAAAAAAACAAATTTTGCTTATCCCAAACTTTTGAACGGCAGTGTATATATGTTAAATTAAATAAATAAAGTTGCATTTTCAATTTGGTCTGAACTGACATTTGTCATTTCAAAAGTTTAAAGACCATGAAAGACAAGTTGAGTGAAATATGTGCAAACGTTTGGCTGGTAGCAGTGTATGAACTAGCAGCAGCAGTGAAGTGTGGGATATGAACCTGGGCAGGGCAGAGATCTGGTGTCAAACGCACAGTCTCCAGCCTCCAGAGCCACCACTTCATCCTCATTCTCGTTCTCCGTGTCACAGTCCAGCTCGCTGTCACTGCTCATGCTCGGCAGCACATGGTGGGGCTGCATCTGGCTGAGGAGACCTACGGACAAACAATCATACCTTTATATGAACGGACAGATGTCAGTACTGAGAAAATGGGTTTTTTGTTGCTGTTGCTGTAGTTGTGCTTTATTTCCTTTTGCACACTAAGAGAGTGTTACTCATCAAGCACCTGAATAAATTAATAATTTCCTGAGAACTCCTCTAATTTGATGTGCAGTTTAATGACAGTGGCATTCGTTCACAGCATGTGCAGTGACTCATCGATGCAACACAAGTGTAACTTGCTGCAGTATAATTATACCCCAGGATTTTTCCTGTTTTTGAGTTTTCGAGAACGGATCGTCATGTCTCACCTTCATCGGGGCGTGAGGAGGAAGAGGATGATGGTTCAGCAAGTGACAGCAGTGATTGATGTATCTCGCCGGCACCCTCTTGGTCACAGTTAAGAAAGCTGTCTGTCAGCAGACCAGACCTGAGGGATACAACCTTATTAAAAAAGCCACTGTGTATCATGCCATTTTTTGTGGCGAAATAAAAAAAACTGAAAAAATAAAACAAACCCTGAATAAAAACAAAACAAAAAAAGAAAAACCAAAAAAAAAAAAAAAAAAAAAATTATATATATATATATATATATATATATATATATATATATATATATATATATATATATATATATATATATATATATATATATATATAAAAAACATAATAACGCTAAAGACTGGCACACTAAAATTTTACAAACCAAAATAAAAACAAATATTAGCATGGTAGAAACAAATTGTGTGTCATGCTATTTATGTGAAAAAAAGACAAAACAAAAAGTATTGGCATGTTGACTGAAACAAACTAAAACAATAATAAAAAAAGTAAGGGTGAAAAAAAAGGGTGAAAGTGATTGGGTGTGATGTTATTTCATGGAAAACAAAACAAAACAGGATAAAATCTAAAAGCCAAATATTAGCATTAACTAAGCTAAACAAACAAACAAAACAAAAACTACACCAACCCAAAGAACACAGAACAAAGCCAAATACTGAAATGATCAAAGACATTAAGCTTCTTATTTTACATGAAATAAACTAAAACAATTATTAGGATGGTAAAAGTAAATGTGTGACAACTATTTAATGTGAAACAACTAACAACAAATAATACTAAACAAAATCGAACCCAAAAACAAATCAAAACAGTAAAACAAAAACACAAAACTAAACTAAAAAAAGTCAAATATTAGCATGGTGAAAGCCATTGCTTGTCATTTTCCCATGCAATGTAAGAAAAAAAAAAAAAAAAAAAGCAAAAGTGCAAAAGTCTCTTAAATAAAAGTAAATAGCAAGGCCAACCACTGATTTACAGCGTCAGAAGAAAACTTAAGAGATTCCAATAATAACAATGAATGTAATGAATGACCAATTAAAACAGGGAGCTGCGCATTTTAATGTCTATTCTAGATCTAAAAACAGCAACCTTCATTCAAGCTCACTTACTGCATTTGTTTATGAATGGAAACACACACACACACACACACACACACACACACACACTCACACACTCACACACTCAACACGCTGTGCTGCTGATGGCTTGTTTCTGTACATTACCCGACGGCTGCAGTCCTGTGCTGTTTGGTGGCAGGAGCAGCTGCTCCATTGAGGCCTGTGATGCTGAACAGGTCTGAAGCTGAAGCTCCATACAGAAGTTCCTCATGTTTGGAGCCAGAGGGCTTATCAGAGGAAGAGGAGCTGCTTCCCAGCGAGGGAGGAGAACTCTGCACACTGCGGGCTTTCAGCGAGCCTGCAAAACACAGATAGCGTCATTTCTAAACGATTTGAATACACCCTGTAATATCAGGGTTGAGTTGAGTTTCCCAGAAGTCTCTTTGCTGTCCCCAAAATGAAAATTTCAGATTATTCCTAGCGTAATTGGAATGGTTTCAAAGCTATTGTTGCATCTTGGGATGAGCAAAATGACATATTTTCATGTTATTTGAACAACTAGTTAAGTAGTCAGTTTTAGGGAAGCCAGGCAAAATTAGGCTGGTTAGGTTAACTTGACATGGCATCTTAAAAATGCAGTGCTTATGGTGCAAGATGCTGAAAAACTGCATGAGATGAGACTAGATAAACTAGTAGGTTGGTGGACGACTAGTCAAGCATGTTGACTGATGTCTAGTGTAGTGTACTGACCATCCAACGAGGAGGGTCCCTCTCTGAGACAAGGAGCAGGTTCAGTAGGGGACTCTCGTCCAGCTCCTCTCAGCTCCTTCTCCCCAGCATCCACAGCCCTGCGCAGTGACAGTCCTCCCAGCACTCCCACGCTCTCTTGCTTAGGAGAACCAGCCTTCTTCACTCCTAAAACAAAGGTCAAAAAGTCAGGCTGAATTTACAACAATATAAGATTCTTTAATGTTTCTTGAAAGAAGACTCTTATGCTCACCGAGGCTATATTTTACTGGATTATAAATATAGTAAAAACAGTAATATTGTGAAATATTATAACATTTAAAAAGTAATTTATTCCTGTGATGGCAAAGCTGAATTTTCAGCATCATTACTTCAGTCTTCAGTGTCACATGATCCTTCAGAATTTCTTCTAATTTTCTGATTTGGTGTTCAAGAAACATTTTTTATTTTCAATGTTGAAAACAGTTGTGCTGCTTAGTATTTTTTATAGAAAATGCAACATTTTTTTGTAACATTATAAATATCTTTACCATTATTTTTCGTGCCTCATTTTGACGTTTCATGCAGCGTGATATGCGATACTCTATCTAAAAGTATTTTAAAGAGCATTTTGTTCATTATTTAATCAATACAATTATCAATCAGTTTTAGGAGCTCATAACAATTGTAAAGACTACTTGCTATATTTGTACTTTAAAAAAAAATCATTTAACAAACTTCTAAAAAAAAAAGCACCTAAATTACACAATTACTTTGATAAATCCATACAAATTTTAATCTAAACTTCATGTTACTAAAAAAATGTTTTATGTGTCATATGAGGTAATCTAGCTCAGTGCCATACCACTGCGAGAATGTCGTGACGAGACGGGCGCTTTGAAGAGCAGTTCGCTGGGTTTGCGACTGGGCCCCATCTCGGAGTCCATGGAGGGGCCCTGCTCGTGGTTTGAGGCTCCCTGAGAGGAGATCCGACCGGCTCCACTGCGTGCTTCCAGCTGCCCTTTTACGTCCGACATCTTACTGCGCACTTCTGCCATCTGAGCTTTCAGTCTGATCAGGACCCCTGAGTCTGGGGCTGACCGACGCACCGCCTGAGGCCGACGCTCACGCTCTTTACGAGAAGGCACTGCAGCGGCTGTCAATCAAAAACAGTTAATGAGTCATGAATCATGTTAACTTTACAGTCACTTCAGAGTGAGTTCATGTTCATAATTCCCATCTCCAATTTGATCACATCAGTGACACCTTGGCTCTGGAGGAACGAGGTAGGGGGACGGGGCTGCATCCCCCACAGTGACTCCACGTGGCTGCGGTCCTTCAGGTCCAGTAGTTGGATGAGGATGACCGGGTCGATCTCCAGGAGGCTGGCTGAGTTTGCACCTGCCCCACGCCTTGAACCCCGGGCGCCTGCACCAGAACCTCCTGACCAGCAGTGGGAGACAGTTAGTGCAGACTGTGTAAGGTTAGCATTATGCAGCTATAATCAATAGGTAAGCATGTAGAGGTGGTGGCCAGTAGACATATGAAAAGTACAGGCAGAGAATTTATAATTGTGAGAGGGTACAGTACATCACAATTGTTGAATTTTCTTAAAAATATTGCACAACCCAAGGTAGCACTTTATATGCAATTTATTGAATTATTATTATTATTATTAACATTCTATCATTATTAGCATTTTTATATTTTGAATTAACATTTTTATTTTACTTTAAGTTTTAGTAATTTTATTATGTGCATTTTGAATTTTCATTTAAGCTGATGTACTAAAATTGCTAAACCTAAAGCTAAATTTAAAAATAAAAACGGAAAGCTAAATAAAAGTATTAAAGTAGGAAAAAAAATAAAAGCACAAGTTTTTTAAAATAAGTTTTTCATCTAATATTTATATTTTATTTATATCTTTATTTCAATTACTGAAAAACAGTTTTAATAGTTTGTTTTAATTTGTCACCATGAAAATCAAAATCGACAATTATTTTTGTACGGAAATTGAATTGTTTATTATTAATGATTTATCCGTGCACATCAATTTTTTTTACTTTTCAACTCGTTACATTATAGTCATATAGTTAAACATTATAATACTAGGTATTTTTTTGTGGGAATTATTAAATGTTATTTCTATTTTGTGAGCGCTAAACGTCTTGCAGCAGAAGCTCTGACAGTGTTTTAAACTGCAGATTCTGCAGTAAATTTTCAAAGGCTGATATGGTAATTTGGCTGAGTTACATCACTACAACTGATTAACAGGGTGTCGCAGTCGATGACACTTCAAAGCCAAGTGTTTCAACACACCAGATTGCCATATGCATGACACTCGCTTTTCATTAGAGAAACAGCATTATTTGTATCAATGAGGCCACTTGGACAGAGAAACTCTGGTTCACCTGTTGCCCCGGCAACATCATCGGGTAATTCGCCTTCCTCCAGGTCTAGATTCCCACTGTACTCCACATCATTCTCACCAGACCTATCACAGATAAAAATAATTCACACTTGTGTTATTTCTCTGGTACTAGTGGAATGTCAGCAGCAAGTAAACAAATCTACAATGCATAACCAGATTAACTCTAAAATTTCGGTTTAAGTGTAGAAAGGTTTTGAATGATTAATTGGATCCCAATGGAGCTAAATGAGGTGTGGCCGGGCATTATGTTCCCAGTGTATCGCCACATGCTTTAAATAGAACAGGATTCCTTTGCGTGGCTCCCCCTGTTAATAGTGAGAAGTGGTATAGTCTGAAATAAGCTGCTCCACAGGGAGTGTTGATAGCATTCTGCTCCAAGCATCCTGCTGAATATGTATGTATATGTGAGTGAGTGAGTGAGTGAGTAAGTGAGTGTGTGTGTGTGTGTGTGTGTGTGTGTGTGTGTGTAAGGGTAACACATGCACCATTGTCTCAGGCTCAACTGTGTGATGACTCAGACCTCTCCAGTGGTTCTCTGCGCTGATCCACTACAGTATTTATAGAAGCTGAGAGCTTCGAATCCACATGGATACACTGAACAAATGTTTGCTTACCCTGCTAGTATTTACACTGGCATAACCAAAAAAAATAAAAAATTCTTTATATACCGAAAAAAAGAGAGTTACTCAACTCATTTAGAAAATAAAAATAAAAAAAAATATTAAAATAAATAAATACAAAAATAATTCCCCTCAATATACAAAAACAATAGGTTTTTAATTTTTAACTTTATTAAATTAAATTTTTAATATAAAAATATAAAACATAAATCAAATAATAATAATAATAATTATTATTATTATTATCATCATCATTCCCCAACAATACACATAAAACAATAGGCTTTCTTTATATTGAAAAAAGATTAATAAAGACAAATAAAGTATAATAATACAATTATAAAATTAATCATGTTATTGGACATCATTGCATTTGTACTGAAAGTGCTAATTGATCTTGATGCATTCTGGAAAAACAACCAACCACCTGCTATCTGGTAAACCACTGTGCTGAAACAAAGGTTTTGAACTTTCTCATTTTTTGCAGATTTAAATGAAACCACAAACTGAGACATTTGATTAAGAACATTTCTATGCACATCTAAGACTTCTCAGGTTTGCCTGACTGACATCAGGATGCATGTGAAGCACAGATGAAGAACACAGAGCACCTTAAAAACATCTTGAGTTTAAAAAAAAGAAAAAAAAATGAAGCTTTTTGTGCTGTATCAACATGAGATCATAAAACAAAAATCAAGTCAAATCCATATGCAATCTCAAGCGGTCACAGGAAACCCATTTGAGATGATAATACCAGTTGTAAACAGAGCCTAACACCCCATAATTCCCTCTTTCCCCTACTTTATCCTGAGTAAGCGGCGCTTCTGACATTTGGGTAACGGTAAGTGCATGGGCACCTTTACAAAGCCAACATGAAGAGCTCACACAAAACACTCCAGCAAATAGAGTCAAAGGTGTGAGAGAATGTGCGTGGGCCTGAGAACAAGAGAGCACGTGTGTGTGTGTGTGTGTGTGTGTGCACTGGAAAAGCCAGAGAATGTGAGAACGAGCATTTGTAAGCAGGAGGCAGAGGCTCTGATGACTCATTCGTCTCATCTGGTTGGAGCAGTGTGTGCGTTTGAGAGCAGTGTGAGCGGGCGGTAGCCGGCAGCATGAGCAGAAACATGTGAGGTTCTGACTCCAACACCTCACTACAGAAACACGAGCGCTCTCACAGAGCCTACACAAGTCAAAGCTGCCAATACTGCTCATTCTCTCAGATCGTGATAGGACAGGACAGAAAGAACAGCTCTCTGGTTAAACACAGAGTACGAGGGAATGCCTGTCACAAATGTGGTAGCAGCCCTAATTAAACTGTGTTTTCCAGCCAGGGGGGAGGATACAGCTGTTTCCCTATGGCACACATAGCACCATCTCTTGTGTGAGAATCTTGGTACACTAGTATTTACCACACCGTGAGGACGTGATCTAACAAATGATGAGTACTGCTTTAAGGAGGAAAAAAAAGGAAAAACACTATTAGAGCTGGTCACGATTTTGCCAGAAACGCTTTCAAAAGACATGCATTATCTACATATATACCACAATGAAGCTTGTGACCTTCATCAAGTGCTGACTTCCAACAAGTATGGTATTAATGGCTTTAATTATAGCTCATTCAGTTAGGTTTGCATCAGAACTGTCAATCATTGCAGTGATTTTGCTTGGGTTAAAATAGTTATTTATATCTGCCATTATTTATTCCCCCTCATGTTGTTAGAAATTTGTTTTAGTTTCTTTCTTTTCACATAAAATTCTCCAAACAGAAAAAACTCCATGCTGCGTTTTTCCATATAAAGAAAGAAAATTAACAGAGACTATCAAGACTGTCATTCAAACAGAAATGGAAAACAAGATCAAGAGAAAAGCACAAAATTAATAAATGGTGACATTTTTTGAACTATACTGGTGACTTTAACAGTGGGCCTCAAATGGTGTTCACAATCTGAAATTTTAGCAAAGTTGTTTTTAAATCTAGTACGTACATGGTCTCTTCGTCAATGTCATTCTCCTCTGTGTTACTGGTGGCTGTGGAGCTCCCAGAGGTGCTGCTACCATCCAGAGGATTGACATCTTCATCTCCAGTTAGACAGTCCACCTCCAGATCGCCATCAGACAGCTCCTAACATTGCATCAACACATCATCATCAAACTGATCCTACTGTGCGCAATATAACATCAAATAGCTCCAAGCATGAAAATGACTCAAGTAATGTAGCTGTCAGGGCTTCAGGTTTACTATATTACATGTAGGCTTGTTTTCTTTAGAGATCACAATGAGCACAATCTGATTTGAATGTCATATGCCTAAAAGCAGATGATGATGTAAGAGTGTGTATGTAAAAGATGTTTAAGATGTGGCTATGATGAAATGATGGATAATATCTTGGGGGAGTTTTTAAAAAAAAAAAAATAAATAAATAAAAAAAAAAAAGGGGAACAAGAAAAAGTTAAAGATTTTATTGCTAAAATGATGTTAAATAATAGCTATGAATTTCACCATGCTGCTCTGTTAGGCCTTACATTAGAGTCATCATGCTGGGTCTTCTCCTCATCCTCATCTTCTTTAGTCTCTGCTGAGGCTGCCTGACTTCCTTCCTCCAGTACAGAGCTCTTTCCCTGACGTGAGTCTCTCCCGGAGGAAGTCGTGGGGCAGAGACGCCGATCAGGTGGAGAGGAACTCCTCGACTTCTGTCGACGGAACAGTTCTATAGCTAACCTCTGAACAGAAATACACCAAAACACATAAATGACATAACACAATTTGGAAAAAGTGTTTCTTCATTAAGTTTGAAAACATCAACAGGCATTACATGTTATAGCATAAATATTCCATGGATGCCTAATGCATTCATAAATACACTCGCTTCAGTCTGTATAGTGGCCATTTCAAATTTTGTTCATGTTGAATCAATTCAGTTTCTTCAAGCCAGATTCTAAGTAGGATGTATTCAGGGTGACAAAACTTGCATCTTTAACACTAACCTCTTTTAGGTTGTTGATCTGTTGAATGTAGCTGGACTGGGCTGACTCCAGCTGAGTTATGTACCAATACTGATCTCTACACTTCTGAAAAAACGTAGGTGATCGCACTTGATACCTGTGAGATTAATTGAAAAAGCAGAGCATGAGAAATGAACAAGACAGCATACACTGAATACATCCTTGGATAGTATATCATGCATTTCATGGTAATTCTAAAAGAGGAGGAAATTCCATTCGAATTCCACTGAACACAAGTACTGTACGCTTCCTGTGTTAACGGGCTTTAAAGGGGTCATGAACTGCCTTTTTTTTATTTGAACTGCCTTTTTTAAATTTGTGGTCCACTTATAATGTTGTCAAGAATTTTGCATTAAAAAAAAAAAACAATTTAGAAGTAAAAGGCTATTTTCTGTCCTGTTTTTAACCCCCCCTAATCAGAACACTGTTTAAATAGACATGGCGGATTGTAGACTCGGAAGTAAATGCACACTGCTATGATTGGCTAATAGTTGTGTATGTTCACCAGCCTACATCCTTCACAGAAGGACACTGCAGTGATTTAGGTTTAAAATGCATAAATATTAATTTCAAACAATCTGTTTATCAGACAAGCAATAGTGATCACGTAAAATAAAAACAGTTACAATTGTGTGTTGCAACATTACTGTCGGATCCAATATACTTGACACAGCATCCTCTTTTAGTTTCAATCTTTCTGAAAATCCCACGTGGAATTGTGCTTTTTTTGTAAACAAATCCGCGGTAAAATGAAGTGAACAAAAGACTGAGTTCTTATTGACATGTTCTGAAACTTCATTAAAAATAAAGTTCATCCACTCTTTCCTAACGTTGGCACAGCACAGCATTTTGTTGTCTTCTGAGCCATCTTTATCTTTTGGTTTCTGCGTAGACCTGCATTCGTCTCTCGTTATTTACACTACATGCGTGAATCGGTGGGCGGGGCTAAACAGGCAGCGATGTAGAAGCAGGCGTTGATCATCTTCTGAGGAGGTGGTGTTTAGCCGCACTATTACATCATAGAGTGGTACATTCCATAACCTGTCGTTTTGGCAGACTGCCTTCAATATAAGCTGTTTTATTAACAAGAAAGTTTTGAGTTCTGAAACTTACAGGATGTTTTTATAGCACAATGACCTCGTATGTGTCAAAAGACCAAGGGAATTTTGGTTTCTCAGTTCATGACCCCTTTAATAACTGAGTAAAAATACTAAAGGTACAATTTGAGACATAAAATCTTCTAAAATTCAGTTGCAAGGTCGCACCTGAGCACAAGAGTGTCAGTCTGCATATTCAAGTAGCCTTCACTGGCGAGAAGGTCCAACCTGAAGAACCTGTTATACCCCCAGCACTCGCCCACCTCAAAGTCTGACGCAAACTCTCGAATGATGTTTTTGGTGGGGTCACTGGAGGCCTGATGGACCATCTCCACCCTGTATTCATACCTGGAAGAAATTCAACCAGTTAGCCTTTAAAAACATTATTTGTGACACTGCACAGCAGGATGACAGGACAGCAAGTGCAGCCTACTTGGACGTCTCTGGGAGTCCTGCCGACAACTCTAGAAAAACAGAGAGATAGTTTCCTCGAACAACGCCATTGCCATCCTAAAACACAACAACAACGTCTGTGAGAATAGGAAGAGTTTGAGAATTTCAATTTGTCACCATGTTACGGTTGACAAACTTACCGGATAAACCTTCAACCTCCAGCACAGGCCTGATATCTGGAGCGGGGGGCTGTAGACGGGGTCAGCTCTCTGCCGCAGAGTACTTAAGGCAATGAGACAACACCAATTCAAGTCACGCAAGAAAACTAATGCACCATTTAAAATATAAATTAATAAGAAAGACAAAGGGAGTGTCATTACCTGAAGTTTGCCAAAACAAAAGTGCTCGAGTCATAGGCAGGAACCAGCTCACTGAGAAGAAATGAGATATGACTGTGAGTAATTTATCTTGCAAATCGAAATAGGAAAGTCTCTACAAGTTCACCGCAAACTTCATTTCACTCATAAATAAAGAAGTGCTATTCTAAAATCTCACTGGAGAAATAGCATACCGTATTGGCCTACAAATTGACATTTTGATTGAATGGCTTTATAAGCCTAGAGTTGTTTTTACAGGTGTGCATGTTTATTCATTATTCACAGACTGCCACAGAGAGTGCCAAAGTTCAAGCTTTCAGAGATCTCGTCTCTGTGTGAGGCAGCAATATAACAGGTACAGTGTCTATGTTTGTGTACCTGGTGAAGTCTGGTGGGACAGGAGTGGTGACAAAAGCCTGCATTGGTTTCCTGTGAACCTGCTGGAACATGAGCAGGATCTCTGGACTCTTAGAGATCAGCTCGCTCTTACTGCACGAACGCAGCTGTGGGGAGAAAACACACTTGTCACAAATCAAAAAGTCTACAAACATCTGAAATGACTCATGAATTCTTCTAAATTCGAATTTAATGCTATATTTTAATTACAAATGATTGTAATTACACAATTTAAGTGAAAAGCTGAACTGAAAACTTGACATAAAATTTCTAAATTAGTATTTGGTTAATCACATTTTCTAATTTGACCCATTCTACTTTATAACCATACAATTAAAAATATAAAAATAAAATTGTTTATTTTCAGGTTTTAATTGTAGTTCTGTCATGACAACTCTTGAAAGGATTGGCATGGTAATGTACATGACAATGTTAATGTAATTGGTCTTGGCGGAATAGATCTGCTACGCTGCTGCTGCAGCAGCAGAGCAAGCACCGAGACTACTTTGGCTACTGCCAATACATCCACAACATGCTGCTGTGAGCATGTAAGAAATACTGCTGCAGCAAATAGGCTATAACACATATGAATAACCCCCCATAGGATACATGAATCACCTCATAGCAAATCTATACAGGTGGAGCTGGGGAAGATGGAGGGTTTCTGAAGTGCGCTGCCAAACTGCTACAACAAACAAAAGCCAGGTATTTCAATATTGAGCAGTGAGCTCATTGGCTAATGACGCAGGAGAAAACCAATCAGCTGTGCCATGTGATAATGCTGTGCCATAATAATGTCATTAGGTCAGATTGAGTTAGACCTATCGGACTGCGCCATCTAGAGTTTCATGTCAGAACTCTGCATTTGAATTGCACATTTTCAGTGTAGTCTCAAGACTTCTAACTCCATTGCACATCTGGTTTATTTTACCGATACACCAGATCCACACACCTGATGTTCCACTTCCTGCAGCAGAGACTCCAGCAGTTCTGTCTCCTGTGTCAGAGAGGTCTTCTGTCCTGTGGGTGCATCAGCTTTACATTAGACCAATATAACCTCAAATGTCAGATTACATACAAACTGTCAGAACAAAAGCATGTATGTACCCATAAGTGTGATGAGTTTGTTCTTGAGCTGATTATCGAGCCGAGCGATCATCATTTCCACAGCATTCCGGATTTCTCTCACCCTTTCATCCTTCGCCCCTCGCACCGCCTCAACATTCTTCTCCTGAAAAACACATAAAATGCAAAGGTATAGCTCGCAAAACTTCCAAAATTGATATCATATGGCCAAAAGCATGTGGACACTGGACACCCAAACACGCTCCCATATAAATACTTGAGCACCAAATCAGCATATTTGAATGCTTTCTGAAGGATCATGTGACACTGAAACCTGGAGTAATGATGCTTAAAATTCAGCTTTGCAATCGCATGAATAAATTAAGCTTTAAAGTGTACGAAAGTAAAAGTTTAAATCGTAATGATATTTAAAAATATTACTATGTTTACTGTATTTTGATCAAATAAATACAGCTATGTGAGCATCACAATTAATAGGGAGTTGGTTCTAGATTTTCCACTAGATGTATTTGTCCATGTAATGTAAATTAGTTTAGTGCTGTGGCGCCCTCTATAGGACAATCCCCTGATGTAGGGGCTATAAACAGTAGCTGATGGACTTGTGTGGGTTTCTTGGCGTCCTGGAGTTCTACATTATGTAAAACGCCTTCAAAAGCACTTATCAAACCAGGAATACATGTAATTAGATAACATTTGATTTGTCATTAGCAGTTCCATCTAAAAGTGATTTGTGCCTGGTAAACTAGCAACCATTACAAACTGTCAACTCAGAACAGATCTAAATGGCTCCGTGTGGGCGTGAATGAGAAGCGAGGGTGCTTACCACTTCTTGAACCAGACTAATCAGCTCCATTAGCCGGCGCCGCAGCTTGGCCACCTCCTCGTTCACCTTTGTCACATGCTGCTCGTAGATCTCGGCCAGGGGTTTGAACGTATGACCTCCGTGCTGTGGAGAGGAGGAGAAGGAGATAAGCAAGTTCCTGTTTGAGACAAACTGACATTCATTCACATTAGGCACAGTATTATTCGTTGATAATTTGCACCTATGTGTGACCAGTCATGTTTTAGCACAACACATTTGGATCTGAGGAAATGACAGTCCACCAGCCTGACTAATACGTTTTGAATTCAGAATTGCGTACCATGCCTCCCCACAGAGCGCACTGGTGACAGATGCACTTCTTACAAGTCCAGCAGAACACACTCAGCTTCTCATGATGGTTCTCACACCTGTTAGGGTGAGAGAATGACAGGGTGAGAAGAGAGAATGAGTGACAGTGAGCATTAACTCTACACTAATTGGTCACTTAGTCATCCCAGAACATGAAAACCAAATATAAGCTATGGAGTATTTTTTTTTTTCGATATGAAAACATTTTACCATGTCTAGTTTTTCTAGGAAAATTCAAATACTGTATGAAAAGCCATGATATAAATAATGTTTTAAACATTTGTGCTGTTCATATTTTTGTAGAAACTGTGGTACACTTTAAGAACAAAAAACATTTGAATAGACATTTTTAACATTATAAAGTCTTTAGTTATTTTTGATCAGTTCAATGCATCCTTGCTGAATGAAAGTATTAATTTCTTTCTTTAAAAAAGAAAAAAACCTTACCAACCCCAAACTTTTGAGCGGTAGTGTATATATTGCACAGTTAATGTTATATATAGTTATTCTACAGGGCCAAAAGTGCCCATGGTTCAAAAACACTGTACTGCAGCTGTCAAGACAGTATTAATATTCAGTATTACTCACTTGTCTTTGTCGTTCTCCTCATGTTTTGTGAGGTTGCAGAGCTGCAGTGTGTCCAGTTGTTGAGTCACTTCCTCTGCCCAGCGACAGTTGACCAGTTCCCTCAGCTGAAGTGGAGCTCTGAATACAATGCAAGCTTGATTAGCAAAAAGAACCATATACATGTTTGTTAATATTACTTTTTTTGAATAGAGAGAGGACAGAGGATTAAGATTGGTATACAAACTGGATTAAAGTTAATTCCATAAAAATTATACGATGTTTGAATATTTTTTTTTAGATCAACCAAAAGCAAGCATGGGATATGGGATGAATGTGTGCCAGCACTCCAGATAAAGGAGTTTTTGTTTGAGCTTTAATTATAAAGCTGTGGTTTGAACAGACTTCAAACTGCTTTGGCAATTATGTAAATGTGTTTCTATTGCCAAATATCAGGTGGCTCTTGTCCAGTTGTCTGGATGCGGTTTCCTTAATGTAACTAATCAGTGCTTCCCTGAAATGATCTCATTGAACTCTAACAATAGAAAAATCAATACTTAATCCTCTAGATTTACTTCAAAGACTGTCAGAGCTCAAACCATCATTTGAAGTTGAACTTCAGAACTTACCGACAGTGGGGACACTGAGCTCTCTGTTCAGTCAGCCATCGCTGCCAGGAAGAAAACAGAAGAGCAAAATTTACTCATTTATAAATGCAACCTCGGCTTATCCTTCCAATCAATAAGAGGTCAATTATTAAAACACATGACGAGTTTTATTAGTAGGATTCATCCCAACATGGTGCACTTGGAAAGCATTTAAAAACATCTACACTGCACATTACTTAAAAGCGCTTTGGCAAAAACAACTGAAATATATCTCTCAGATCTGAAGTGAAATGTGACGTATAATATTTGTGTATGATGATAATAATAATAATAATAATATTAAACACGCTTTAGAAATCTTATTAAACCAAATCCTCTATATATGAATTTAGTCATGTCCTGTCAAGCTGACACAATAAAGAGAGCACAGGGAGTGCTGATTAATTAGACAGACACTATGAGCTCCTCTAGGCTGTGTGTAGTATGATCATTGTGTTGTTAATGAGTGTTTGCTCACCCGTATGCAGCTGAAACAGCACAGTTTGGAACAGTGAGGGCAGAGACGGGCATCACGCAGCTTTTCCATGCAAATGAAGCAGCGGAAGACTTCCGCTATACTCTGAAGAGTTAGTTGATACATGAACACATTACTGAGGTAACGCGAGAGTAATAACATTCACTACAATATAATCAAACGGTTTATGTTCTTAAAGGAATAGTTCACCCAAAAATATAAATTTGCTGAAAATGTATGGGGTTCTTCATCTGAACAGATTTGGAGAAATTTAGCTTTACATTACTTGCTCACCAATGGATCTTCTATAGATAATGGGTGCCGTCAGAATGAGAGTCCAAACAGTTGATAAAAACATCACCACAATCCACAAGTAGTCTACACAATTCCAGTCAATCAATTAATGATCTTGAATTAATAACAAATTACTAATCTTGTAAAGTGAAAAGCTGCTTGTTAGTAAGAAACAAATCCAACTTGAAGATATTTAACCAACCTTCATTACTTCTGGACAAAATAATCCATTAATCTCTAGTGAGCTGTGCATATTGTTAAATGTTAAAAACATCCTGATGGCTTTGCTTATTTGAAACGTGCAGCTTTCCACTTCACAATACATTAATTGATGGACTGGAGTCGTTTAGATTATTGTGATGTTTTTATCAGCTTTTTGGACTCTCATTCTGACGGCACTCATTCACTGCAGAGGATCCACTAATGAGCAAGTGATGTTATGCTAAATTTCTTCAAATCTGTTCTGATGAAGAAACAAACTCAGGTGAACTATTCCTTTAAAAGGACAGTTCAGACAAAAATTTACATTCTGTCTTCATTTACTCACCCTTATGCATTTTCTTGTGTGCCTCAAGCTTGTAAAATCTTACAGATCACCTATAACTTTCAAAATCTCTTTTTTTTTGGCATTTGGGAGTCTTGAATCTCTACAGTATTCAGGATATTTCTTATGAATTCACTTTTGTGTTCCATAGAAAAAGGAAAAGATATTTGAATGACATGAGGGTGAGTAAATAACGACAGATTTTTCCTGTTTGGCTAAAGGTTGAAAGTCAAGTTTTTGTCTATAAACAAAAGGCAACTTGATGCCTGCATAAATCATAAAACATACACCCACATCATACTGTAAACATACCTCAACACTCTGCTCATCCATTTCAGCCAGTTTTACTTCTGACAGTCAAATATATCTGACGGGAGAATCTTGGTTGCTTTCACTGCAGTAAAAGCAGAGAGCAGACCATTCAGATGCTCACATTTCAACATTATCATGCACACAGTCTACAGTAGATTCTTATAAACGCCTGGCAACTCAGAGCTGATGTGACAAGTGACAGAAGACATTCATCTGTATGAGCTTATATGACTTGCAGATGGCCAAAACACAACATTAAATGAACTGCCAAAATGCTGCAGGATACATCTGCCAACATCAAATGGAGGCCTTCATAGCTTTATAAAGCACATAATGGTATCAAATGCAAGATCTCAATGGTAAACATTCACAGACGATTGACTTTAACAACCAAATAACCCATAAATGGTCAACATAGCGACCATTTCGATCAATAACAAACGCTGTCATATATTTAATATGCCTGCAGGGACAATTTTTGAGCACATCCAACAAGAATATTTTCACGTGCGAGCTTAAAACTCAATGCCAGTACAGACAGGATAAGAAACGACGGATAAACCGTTAAAATAAGAATATATTATAAATAAATACAAAATACATATACCAGCAGGTGATATAGCACAGGTTAGCATTTAGCAAGTTAGCTAGGGGGGGCGGGTTGCACAAAACTCAGTTCACCATACAGAAAAACCTCGTATCTATCAAAATGCATTTACCTTTTAATATTGCCCTCGCATCCGTCACTCCGACTGTCTACATCAAATGCTATTAATTTAGTGTTTAATAAACAGGTACTGTAGCATCAGACTCTTGTTCATAGACTAGCAGCAGCAAGCAGCGAATGTAGCGCCAGTATGTCTATGTCAGTCACCATGGGAAACCGTATCCACCAATCGTATTCACTGTTGGTAGCCGAGCGGATTAGCATTAACCAATCACGATCGCGCATTACGAGTGGGCGGTTCATTTAGTGTTGTGACACGCCTACTTAAAAGCGCCAACATCAAATATTTAATTATTCATGACTATTCAGTTTTGCTTGTTACCAGTTTTAACGGATTTAACCGTTTTTTGTAACTAAATTCTTAGGATTTTGTGTCAGATTTACAATCTTTTATCAAACTGACGCAATGTATTTGTTTTCTAGTGTAACAGTAAAGGTTGAAGTAGTTTAAACTAATGAAAGGTAGGTGAGGTGTCATAAATATAGCATTTCTTATCAAATGATACTAATTCAAAATCATACAATACAAGCTATATCAATGCCTCAAATAACCGAACAAAAATTAATGTCACATACTGACAGTAATATGTAGAGTACTTGCATAGTAAATCAAGACCTTGTGGAGCGTCTTCACTCTCCTGAGAGACACTGACCTACATTCTATACTGAGAACCTCTGGAGGCCTGCAGGTACAGAGGAACCATCGTACGACACTCAGGTTTGGTGGGGCTGCAGATCTGTTATGGATCTGATTGCTCATTAAATGAGCCATTTTCAAAGTCCCATATGAACATGTGCAAATTAAACAGTCGCATTCAGGCTATACCCAATGAGACGCAATTCAATTTCATTTCAGAGATATTTGAGTTAGCAGACTGACATCTGCACACCATATCCTCACCTATCATCCGTAAGTAAACAGTTAGGCATTGAGAACAATCACTGATAAAATACTGGACTTTATACACATTTTAGTGTATACTTCAAAAGAAAAAGAAATAGTAAGCAATATTGTGTTTAAATGTTGTGGGCCATTGGGTTTAAAACATGTTGAACAATTATTTCATTTCTATGCTGGCCATCAGATGTCAGCATTGCGCTTTGCGGATTTATTTTAGTGCTCCAGAATGATAAATAATGATTCACACACAAAATAACACACCTCAAGTTATATTTACATCATAAATAAAGCAGTTCAGTTAAAATATCACACACAGTCATAAATCAAAATCATTACTGTGAATGAAACCAATTATTTTCACATGAATATAGTGTTTTGCTAAGTACCTTTTACAGTTACAGCTGGGGCAGTACTAAAATTTAAACTTGGTCACATTTAAATTGGGTTTATGTAATGCTGACAACATCAAATGCAAGACATATTAATGTCATCCACATCTTGGGAGGAGAAGGTCTTTTTTTTTTTTTTTTTTTACCTGGAGGCACCATGACAGAATTGCATAAATTTAGGGGTGAGCAAATGCACAGCTTTATACCTATATTTTCAATTGTAAATAAACAAATTCCTATGTAAATAGTGTTTACTGCTGAATCATATGCACAACAGTATATCCGATCAATTCCGTGAATTACATCTGCATGGAGTTCAACTTTAAATTTCCAAAATATACAGTATGAGCAGCAAATCATTTTATACATCCATAAAAAGACCTTCATCAAGGAGAAATACACACTAAGGCATGAGGGTGAAACACCCTACAGTGAACATGACTTATCTACAAGAGAAACACTGATATGTGGTGTATGATCACATTAAGAGGAAGCATTAGCAGCTATTTGATTCAGTTATTTAAAACAACTCGTATTAAGGTAGATCAAACTGTTGACAGATCTTTTAAAGCCTGGTTAGAAAAGCTTATTTAGTTTCACAAACTCTGCCTCATCCTTTATGAATCAGCTGCACAAATGTAGACAGACAAGAATATGTTTGCAGAAAAGATATGATAGGGGACTATGTAAGCGCATTTAAAAGACAAATGGAATGGTAACAGCCCAGATACAGGGAGAAAAGGAGTGGAGAACTTGAACAAGAACAGCCATTGCATTTAAAAATGCTTTACCCGTCTTGGTACGACCATGTCACTGACTTATTCACTCCAGAGGACAGTACACTACGCTAACCTGCAAACACTTGTGGCTGAAGGGGAGGTGGCAGCCTGTCGTTCTCCACATTCTCCGCATCGATCGCGGATGCTCGTGGTTTGATCTCCAGCGGGTATCGCTCCAGGATTTCCTGCACCTCGCGGGCCACGCTGTCCTGCCATTCTGCCAGTTCGGTCTGCAGGTTCTGCGCCCCCTCGATGACCTGCTGCTGTCTTTTCTCAAGGTTGGATAGGAGCTTGAGGTTCTGATGGATCTGGCTAAGTGCTGGGTTGACACGGGTACCACTCTGGGGCCAGGCTGCAGGATCGTCTTGCCTTCGAGGGGAAGCCTGACCGGACATGTAGCGCTCAAAGTCCTCAGGGCTGAGATTCAACGACTGGGCGTCCAACTTCTCTATGAAGGCAACGGCACAGCACTGATGGGAACACGTGATGAAGATGAAAATGAAGAAAATACAATGAAAAGGAACAGAGAAAAGATTAGACTAGACTAAACAGTAAGGTTTATTCACAATTGGCATATGACTAGTCAGCCTCTAAATTTCAGAAGTAATTATAGTAGCCTCAAACAGTATTGGGACACTTTTGCCACACTTAAATGGATAGTACACCTAAAAATTTAAATTTTGGCATAATTTCTTCACCCTCATGTTGTTGCAAACCTGTATGACTTTCTTTCTTCTGTGGAGCACAAAAGAAGACATTTTAAACATTGTTGATAACCAAATCACTTCCTATTGACTTCCATTATATTTTTTGTCCATACAATGGAAGCCAATGGAAACCAAAACTGTTTAGCTACCAACATTATTCAGAATATCTTCTTTTGTGCTCCACAGAAGAAAGGAAGTCATACAGGTTTGGAACAACATGAGGATAAATTATGACAGATTTTTCATGGGTGGATTATCCCTTTAAAACTCCCTTTATTAATGTCATTGCATTAGACCAAGGGGGCGTTCATTTTAAAGTAAAATAAGTACACTTTTGAACCAAAATAATCCACAAAAATAGATTGTTTGGACATTATAAATTATTTTTGAGCCGCTCTAAATTATGTGTGGATGTACCAGGTTGGTGAAGTAGTATCCGTCCTCTCCGGTCATGAGTCTTGAAGGGTTGCAGAAACGTGTGATGTACTGGATGTTGGACTGCAGCCGTGGCGGGTTGGCTTTCAGCACAATATAGATGAGGGTGGGTAGGAAGTCATCTGCAGAAGCTGGTTCGTTCTTGGTGACCCTGATGGCATTGAAGATATGCTTGCTGCAACTGGTGATGCAGGCAAGTTTATCCCTGGGCACACGCTTGGAGTCCATCTCAATGATATCTGAGGTAGACAAAAATAGAAGAAAAAAATCTTGTATCTTGATGGAAGGAAGAAGAAAACAAAAGTAGCAACTAAAAGACAAAATAGTACCATCCTTGCAGACTCACCAGTGATGGCTTTGACTACATTATCAGAGACTTCAGGGATCTCCTCGTCCACAGGGACACACAACATCTGAATGGTGACCCAGTGTAACGCCCTGGAAAACCATTATTTAACAAATAAATCAAGAATGCAGATTTTAAAGGTGAATGGCGTAAAAGAATAATACCTATTTAAGGAATTTTTCTTGTACAAGCAGCAAGTTGACACTGATATGGAGCATATTTTTAAAATATCAATAGTAAATGTAAAACAAAAATGAAAAATGTTATTTTGTTAACTGACCGAAATAAATTTAAGCTAAAGTACTAAAATTACT
The DNA here is from genome assembly GCA_021397915.2 of Tor tambroides. Taxonomy (NCBI): domain Eukaryota; kingdom Metazoa; phylum Chordata; class Actinopteri; order Cypriniformes; family Cyprinidae; genus Tor; species Tor tambroides. Next base: position 23,636 of record JAFVLL020036213.1, on the reverse strand, counting down.
TAATCTAACACTGAAATAAAAATAAAGCTAAAACCTAATATTAAGAAATACTATAATAGCATATAAACAATACTAAACACTGGCTGACCGAATCCTGTGCTGGGTGGCCAGGTCTTTTTTCTCATCATCTGAGGTCTCTGGACAGAAGACACTCTTGTAGAGTCGAGTCATGATGTATTTTTCCACTTGGTCCATTACTCTGTCCACTTTCTCAGAGGAGCCTGAGGAAAGAGGAGCCATCTGAGGTTTATATTTGCAAAAAGGATTCATTTGGCTTCTGGCAAACAATTGTAATCCATAAAAAAATCAAGTGTATATGTACAAAACATGTAAATAATCATTATGGTCCAATCACAGCTTTCTACAGAGGACAGCTGCTTCTACTCGTATACAACAAAAAATCCTTTAGATACCTCACATACTTGTGTCTTACAAACACAAGATCCATAACCCCACTCCCACATTACCATGCTGGGAGAACAATGAAGTTTCTTAGGTGGTTAGCAGACATGGTGGCTGAGTGTACTGGATTTGCCCCAGGGGTTGTTATTGTTAACTAAAACTGTTAGAAATCGTTCTTGTTAACTAAAATAAAGCTTAAATGAAGTAAAATATAAATATTAGATGTAAAAAAAAAACTTTAAAAACGTTATATAGAGAGAGTTTTTTGTTTTTGCAACTGAAAAGTTCATGTTTAAGTAAAATCACTAAAACTGAATTAAAAACAAATTGAAAATGAAACTAAAATAAATAATTACATAAAGCACAAAAGTAAAAAAAAAAAAAAAAAAAAAATTACTAAGACTAATATTATCAGTCTTATTTTTATTATTAGTCTTATTATTTTTAATATTTAAAATTCAGGTTTTCAAACAAAAAATAATAATAATTAAACATTTTTATAGATAATTTATGAATTTGTCTTGCTCTAAAACAGAAGTGCCTAAATTTTTTGGTATGAGGGACCAAAAATCAAATTTGACTGAGGGCTGTGGGCCAAAAGTAAAAGTCAACAGAGGCCCTGGTTCAGACATCTCTGCTCTAAAAAATATTGTTTTATGCTGCAAAATGCTTAAAATGGACAACACTGGACTGCAATCTCACTCATTTTAATGTCCCAGCCTGACCATATTTTAAAAAAATTTAATTTCCAATGAAGAGGTTTCATTTTGTAGATACCCTTGTTTCCCAAACAATTCTACTTCCCTTAAAGGGGACCTATTATGCAAAAATCACTTTTATAAGCTGTTTGAACACAGTTGTGTGGCCGCAGTGTGTGAAAACAACCAGCCTATAATGTTAAAAATCCACAAACTCATTTTTTTATAAAACCAATAAGTCATAAACAGTCTCTCCAAACGAGCTGTTTCAGATTCTCCCTCTCTGCGCGTCACTGAGGGGAAAAAGTCCCGCCCATTTGTGACGCTCTCTGCCCTATTAGCATAAACACAGCCCTGAGTGAGAAGATGCGGTCCGCCATTACTGGAGATATATACACTGTCAGCACCAAAGAGGCTTTACAAGTGTTGTGTTTTGGGATGCACTAATGAACACAGGAGTCACCATAATCTCCCCTCATCTGAGCCGAGGACACTGTGGTTAAATTACATTTTTGAAGGAAATATCCCGGAAAAAATCAGTAACGTCCCCAATATGTTTAGGAATTAATACCAACGCTTCGTGCACGAATGTCAGCTCCAGACAAAGTAAGTATCACGCGTTTGTTTTCCAAATTGCCTTTCTGAAAGAGCTTCTTGGCACTCTGTAAGGCTAATGATGCTAAAGCTACCATTGTCTCTGTGTGTTTGCACTGATGCTGCCTTCAAGTGCTGCTAGAATGATCGTGAATAGGAATGTGGTAGTTAAAAGTTGCGTATGAAAGCAATGTGAGTCGATCGCTTGAAGTTGTCGAGCTCATAATCAGAAGTGGGACTTATAAAGTCTGTGATAGCATGAGACCAGTTATGTTGTTATTTTTTATCCCGCCGTGCTCCCCGTCTGTGTAATTCATAAACGTGAATTTATTATGCACAGTATAATCAGATGACTGACTTTGAAACCGAGTAGTTTTCTGTAAAGATAACAGGCTTGTATTAATAGGGGAATGTTTATTTGCAAAGGCTAGCACTGCTAATGCGGAGCTGGAGCTCTTGAAGCTCCGCCCTCTTCTCCGGGAGCAACAGCTCACTCGCATTTAAAGCAACACTCAAAATCAGAGTGTTTTGGCTCACACCCTAAAAATGGGAATTTTAACAAGCTGTAAAAATTTATCTGTGGGGTATATTGAGCTAAAACTTCACATATACGCTCTGGGGACATCAGAGACTTATTTTACATCTTGTAAAAAGGGGCATAATAGGTCCCCTTTAACAATCGAGTCCAACTACATACAAATATCATTACACAAAACAACCAGTCAGCAGATGAATCAGAGTTAGTATTCACTCTAATGGATTCAGTGAGAATTTCAGTTAAATGGTTCAAACCATTTGAAACTTTTTGACCAATTCAGTGCTGCCAAGTTTCTCCGAAGCATTAATTCTACCTTTAAAATGATTCAAGAGTCGGTCAGACATGCCCTGATAGAAGTCCTGCACACACTCAGACAGTTCTTCAGCACTGAGATCCTTCAAATAAGAACAAAAACAAAAGAATATGTTTACTTAAATGATTAACATGATCCAAAGGTTGCTGTGGGCAGGTAACCCTGGTTCTCACCTTTTTATTTCCCATGCTCTCAATGAAACCACGGCTCTGCTTGTGGATCTCTCTGCCGGGCTTCTGTAAGGTCTTGAGAAACTCCACAAAGTCTCGTGACACACGATCAGTCTCGATGCTGGACTGGCGGGTAATGGAGGGACTGGGCGTTTTTCCCTCGTGGCTTTCTGAGGAACACAAATAAGCACACTCGATGTTTACAAGCAGGCAGTATGAACATACTATAAAGAGGATATTAAAATGGATCGGATGAAAATGGATAGTTCAGAAGTTAGTTTATCATCACATAATGTCATGTGAAATTAAGTAATAATTTCCCATCATTCTTACAACAACTGAAGCAGCCAATCATCTTCAAGAAACAGTTTCTAAGGCTGAATTACACATGACATTCTGCACAGAATAATGAAAAATCCCACTGAATAGACAACATAAAATGTTAAATATTGTATATATTCACAAGATGACTTGCATCCCATAGAGACAGAGCAACCTTCTCAGAAGTAGGCCATTCTACTGAAATATTGATCTGTTACCATGCCAACACCTTTGACATCAGATCAGAGTCAAAGTCAGTACTAGAGTAGCTGAATGAATTAAAAGAGAATTCTGGTACCAGCATGCTTTGGCTAAACTCTACACAAACAGACGTTCTAAACGCTGTTGCACCTGTCTTTCTAAACGCCCCATTGACAGTAATAGAGCGTTAGAAGGGTTTCAGCCTGAATGCATGCAGCTCATATATAACACTGATGCATTGGTTTGTTTTCTGTGATTTATGCTGGAGGGCTACAGTGATGTGGCACTAATACCCACCTCTCAGCCTTGATACCAGAGCTGCCACCAGATTGACAAGAAAAAAGAGGAGGACGCATGACAATGAGACAGTGAACATGAAAAAATGGTAGGGTGAATTCAATCATGTCAACAAATACACACTATGGTACGGATCAGGGCAGTATGTCACAAAGAACAGCTAAAGGTGAACATAAAATAATTGCTGTACTTTGTCAGATACTTTTAGCAAAGACACTCTCTTCAACACAGAACATCAAATCACACAGAAAACAGTGGTCCACCTCAGAGAAGACAAACACTGCTATCTCCACTCACGTTCCTTCGGTTCTCATAACCCCAGATTTTCCTTCAGGCTCTGTCTGTTACCTTCAGTGGGAGAAGCCATCTCCCAGGGTTGGGTAAAAATGCCCTTCAGATCCCTCAGGAGGTTTTCTCCATGGCTCTCCCTCCTGCCCTGCAACTTCTCCTCTTTCTCTTTCTCTCGTTTCTCGCTTTCTTTTTCGGGGGGGACTAAAACACCCAGGGTAGGTAATGGAAATGGGCGAAAGGGGGTGAGAAATGGATGAAAAATGTGGCAACGGAGGAGTTCAGATGAGAATATAAAGTGAAAAAGAGAAAAATGTGGGAGAGGTGGGGCGGAGATCAGACAGAATGGCACAACAGCAACGAGATGAAGGGTGGATCACTTGGTCAAATAAAATCATCTCATAAGAACACGATAGACAAATGATAAAATCACATGATAGCAAATGAATATATAACTGTATCAAATGGATGACTTACACTACCGTTTAAAAGTTTGGGGTCAGTAAAAAAAAGAAAGCATGCAAGAATGCATTGAAATGATCAAAGGTGACAGTAGAGTCATGTTAAAAATGATTTCTATTTCAAAAAAATGCTGTTTATTTTAACTTTCTATTCAGCATAGAATGCTACAAAAATGTATGAAAAATATGTTTTCAACACTGATAATAATAAAAATGTTTCTTGAGTACTAAATCAGCACATTAGAATGATTTCTGAAGGATCATGTGACACTGAAGGCTGCTGAAAATTCAACTTTGCCATCACAGGAATTAATTATATTTAAAAATATATTTAAAATGAAAACTTTTCACAAAATAATAATTTTTTACTTTATCTTTGATCAAATAAATGCAACCTTGGTAAGCAAAAGAGGTTTCTTTCAAAAACATAAAAACTGTACTGATCCCACTGAACTTTTGAACGGTCTACACTTGATGTTTCAATGATAAAGCCTTTTAATTACCAACCTTCAGGTCTATTAAAGTAATATTAAACTAGCATAAATTACAAATTGCTGTTTGGATGTTGCATGCAGACAGTTTAAGGCTTTATCAGAGAGATGCCATCCAATGGTAAAATCAAACTGGGACTATATATGATGATGAGGGCAGACATTTGCATATGAAATAAGCATGATTTCCAAAAGAAATCCAGAAGCAAGGGTATGTGTGATTTTCTAATTTGGGCTCTGAGGGAAAAGTGGCAACGCAGGGAAAATCTACAGCCCTGACACAAGTCTGTGAAGCTCCACTATATTCACTGTTTTCACTTGTCCAACCAAATATAATATTCATAAAGCATATTTGATAAGGGCAAATAATAATTTTGTTCATCCAATCCAGGACATCAGCCACCGAATCCTACTGCAAAACAACAGTAATCACACTCATATCGCTCCAATCCCACCTTCCTTGTACCTTTTTTAGGGGCCGTGCGAGAGGAGGGGCTGAAGAACTTCTTTACGGTGGTGACCTTACGGGTCTTCTCATTGGTTTTCTTCTCCTCAAACTTGGAGAAGGTGGAGAGAGAGGGCTGAGAGTGGGACTGTGGAGGCTGAGTCTGAGAGGAACTGTGACTGCTGACATAAGCCGCCTCCTCTTCTCGCTGCAGCCTGTGACAGGAAACACATCATTACGGCAGTCTGTCTGAACATCATTTCTGCTTTATGAATGTCTTGATGATGCTGAATGTTTCTTTTACTTAATGCATGATCTAGCTGCTGTTTAAGACTCACTTCTCAGCCAGAGCCCAGTCCTCCTGGATCTGTCTCTGCCGAGCTCGCTGGTACTCCTCCCTCCAGCACTTGGAGCATAGGCCCTGCCATGCAGCATTGCCATAGTAACCACAGCCTTTCTTACACAGCAGCTCTGATTGGTCCACATGGATCCCCCGTCGCTCTGAGCGCTGACTCATAGTGTCCCTTTTATCTAGGTAAAGAAACATGTTTGACATTGTGATCTGAATTTGCATATCCGCTCTGCAAATCATGCAGCAAGACAACAGGAGTCAGGTTACATAACGTACTCTGCAAAGACATGCAACTTTTACAGAACACACTAGAGATGTCAACACTGCCATTTAAACGAGATAAGATGACTCATTTAAAGACTTTGAGCAGACCTGAAAATGAAACTATGTGAATATCAGATATTCATACTTAGATTTATATTTCAGAGCTGAAAGGCAAGTAAAACAGCGAAATGCATAGTTTTAATAACTATACGGGAGGTTGGTCCCAGTTAAACTGAATTTACCTAACGTTAAATCACTGATGTCTAAATTACACGGAGAATGATTAAACAACCAATGACGCACTAAATCTCAATCGAAATGAAAAATTGAGCAGTTCAAACGTGTTTGATCTTGAGTCTTTATAGTTTCATTGAACACTCTGATCAACTTATTTTAACACCGATGACATAACATTAAATTCCGAGTATTACATATACTGACTTCGTTCAATGCCGGAATGTTGCAGCTTAAACATTCATCAATTGTCGAATAGAGGGTTTAAAAGTAACCTAGAAAACACATTATCGACTGAAAATAACAAAGAATGTCATTCAATCCGCCGGAGGCAGACACGTCAAGCTAGCAAAACAGCTACATGGCTAAAAACAAACGCAACAGCTCATTGTCAACAAGATATACGATAAATATGCATTACTAGTAGAGATACTGAACAAAACATTTAAAATAAGGTCAAGTTTTAGTATTTAATGTTAATCTACCGCACAGCGACAAATACCTCGTCTGCGGTCTCTTCTCCAGGGTCACAATTGCATCATATCCTCGCGACTGGTGTATGGGTTATGTGGGCGGGGCTCGGAATGTCAACATTCCCTGACAAATAGTGTACAGCGCGTTCATCCTCTTCTGTACTTCTGTTTACTAAACTAATAAATGAAGCATTATTGTGAACGTTTAAATGTGACAAAAAGGATCTAGTTTTAATAAATTGCAAAATATATGGTTTATTATCAGCACAATAAGAGCCAGTACAATAATGCAATACAAACAACAGTATTCACCAAATGTACAACAGAGAACAAATATGCATCGGTTTAGACTTCAGCAACATAAAGTAAACTGGGCAAGACTGAAAATAAATCCCAGTTAGGATTATCAAAAGCATTGTAACTGGTTTAGATATTCTGCTGCCAAAACACAGAGAGCTCATGCAACTTCATGTGGCTTTCACAGCTCTCACCAATGAGAGACAGATGACTAAAATAACAAATAGTGCTAAATCATATGCAATTGTTGAGGGTTATGGCAAATAAAAGCATGGACAAATGCTTTTGGCAGCAGAAAATAACTTCATAAAGTGTCAAAGTAGCAAAATAGGCAATCTAACCTGTAATAAAGTGGCTAACAGTCTTTAAGTATAATTTATATATACTCCTTTTAATTCATATTCAGGACATATTTAATATAGCTCATAAACTTATTCTAAAAAAAGAAAAAAAAATCTATTTTGGGCTCTCCTTTGAGAACAGTTCATTTTTTTTTTTACATAAATCAAAACTTTTATGCTTGCTTAGTGATGTGTGGTTATTTTAGAAGGCTTTATGTGAAACTTTGAGTGGCTGGAAATACCAGATAAGACCTTTGTATTCTTGTTAAAGTCACTATCTGCTGAGATTGCATGATCTAAGGTGTTCGTTATTGGCAACATGACACAGATCAGGTCCTACATATATAAGTCATGTAAAACAAATGGGGTAAAATCATTTTAAAATACTGTAGGGAAAAAAAAGGTTTGCTTCTTAAGAAATACATCACATTTCCCAATATGTGTCCAGTTGACTGATTCTTCGATCAAACTGTTAATACATTCATTACATCTAACACAGAGACAAACTTAAGAGATGTCATGTTTAGAACATGTTTTCACATATGTTCACTTCCTCTGAGGATGATTCCAGAAAATCCCTTTAGAACTACAACTGGACAAAACGATTCTGGGTTTATTCTAAATAAACTAAGTTAAACAATTACTTACAAAAACTAAGGAATCAATAGAGCTGCCCATAAAAGAAATTTGGGGTTGCAAACTGCAGTTTCATGAAGAAACAAAAGAGCAAATGCCACAATAACAGCCATCTTATTCAAAAGCTTGTCATTATTCCTGCTCATTTCAAGTAGGACTCTGTGATCCTGCTGGTTTCCTGTAACTGTAGACAGCAGCACACATCATTTGCTCAGACTTGCGCATATTAGTTCTTGGCAAAAGAAACACCAGGTAAAACACCTCACCTTCACCACCAGGTGATTTTAAATTCATAGATTGGCCTTTTGCAGTAGTAGTGGTTGATGAGGTGTTTGTCACACACGCCGATGCATTGCTGGTCAGCAGAGATGCCACGGTCTGCCAGGTCGCTTACTATGCAGTGAAGAAGGTCATAAACATCTGCCACTGCCTCCCAGGGCCCGAAGGACACGTCAACTTCACAATGGTGCTCAAACAGCTTGGCCTCACTCTCCGAGCGCTCAAATCGCAGCGAATTGAACAGCGGTCTTTCATAAGGGGTGATGGGCATCTCCTCCTTGTACACACAGATCTTCAGTTTTGCAAAACGAGCCTTCCGCTGCATGGCACGAAGTTTTGCAATCTCCACAATCCGCTCAAGATTTTCTGGAAGAAAAGGGGACAATTGTTCAGCCAGCTGAAAACCCCACCCCTTTTTATTATTTGTATTTAGAATTTTTATACTACCTTTATAATAGGGCAAAAGATCAAGAAAAGCCTGTCGCACTTTCTCTCCGGTAAGTGGCTGCGTGTCTTCCAGGCTTTCCAAAAGAGGCCCAATAGCATAATACTGAGCTTCTCTGTGCACCGCACGAACACGGTCCCTCTGAGGCAGCTCTCCCTCTCGCAAGAAATTCAGAATATCCCTAATGCCAGACAAGTATATATATAAGCATTTCTAATAAGCATCATATCAAGCGGTTATTTAAGTAATCCACTGATGAAGTAATAAAAACAAAAGCTGAATGCAGATCATCAAAATGTTCGCTTTGTATTTTTGGGTACTAGGCACCAACCATAATCAGATTCACTAATCTAAACACTAACCCAAAATATGCTCCGTCTCGGTCGATGAAATATCGTCCCTCTGCATCCCTGGGAATGTGGTGGCGGCCACTAAACATGGCGGCCAGCATTGTGTCCTCAAAACGTCGCAGGGTGGACAGCCGAGTGGTAAAATATGTACCTCCTACATTCAGGGGGATGACCTCTGGGAACTATGGAGAGAGAGAAGCAACAGAAATAGCCTTTTACATAAGTCTGTTTGGGGTCCATAAGAGTTTGTAATGTTTTTAGTCTCTTATGCTCACCTAGAATGCATTTATTTGATTTAAAAAATTTGAAATATTTTAAATTATTATTAAAATTGTAAATAACTGTTTTCTATTGCACACGCATGTGCACACATGCATCGTGGTACTGTCGTGAATGCGCATCGAATGCTGACATGGAAGAGAAGAAACTGTTGAATAAAGTTGTTATTTTTGCTTTCTTCGTGCACAAAAAGTATTCCTGTAGCTTCATAAAATTACGGTTGAACCACTGATGTCACATGAACTATTTTAACAATGTCCTTACTACCTTTCTGGGCCTTGAACATGGAAGTGGTTTTGCTGTCTATGCAGGGTCAGAAAGCTCTCGGATTTTATCCAAATGATCTTAATTTGTGTTCCGAAGATGAACAAAGGTCTTACAGGTTTGAAACGACATGAGGGTTAGTAATTAATGACAGAATTTTAATTTTTAGGTGAACTATCCCTTTAAAGGTCACATGATCCTTCATAAATGGTGATTTGGTGCACAAGAAACATTTATTAGTAGTATCAATGCTGAAAACAGCAGAAAATCGTGATGCATTTTTAGCATTCTTTGATGAATATAAAGTTCAAGGGAGCAGAATTTCTTTGAAATATAAATCTTTTGTAACATTCTAAAAGTCTTTATAAATGTTTTACTGTCACTTTTGATCATTCATGCTTTCTTGCTGAATAAAAGTATTTCTTTAAAAAAAAAAAAAAAATCTGCCACATACTTTGAACGGTAGTGTATATAAAACATATCACTGTACTAAAAGTTAAAGTTGTGCACGTTAACTTTTGAACTAGCAATGAAGGATCAGTCCCCTCCCATGTTCATTTGAATGTTGTTACATGTTTAAATTCTCTTAAAACCCGTTGGCAATGATAAACAAAGGTGTTAGACTAATCAAATTACACATCTTGACAGGTCACGCTGGATTTATCAGCAGAAGTCTTCAGTGACACCTTTAACACAGACCTTGCAAAACACGATTAGTTTAATCCAGTCGATATGATTTGATAGACGTGTGATGTGAACCAATCAGAAACGACGTCCACCCGACCCACTGGGATAAAGCACCAATCTGCTTGCAGCAATCGGGAAGCAAACACGCGCAATACATCTGTTGCCTATGGAAACGGTTATGATTAAGCATGAGAAACTGGGAAACTTTGACACGGCTTCTCCAGATGATCCTTTGAGGAAAAAAATAACATTAAGCGGACGAAACGCAGATGAACGTGGACGTTTTAACTTGCATTTAACTTCTGTGCAGCACACTACAACTACTCCGTTATAAAAATAGCCCATTCTTTTTAAACCTCGGGGACTTACCTCCTCAGGTGCGTCTAAAGTGCGAAGGGACTTCCCTAGATTAAGGTTAGGGACAGGTATGGCTGGTTTGCGATACTCCTCTTCCCCGTTGTCCGCGCCCGACATCGCATCTCCCTGTTTCTCAGTGTCACTCGCAGCCGAAAACACCACCATCACTCTCGGCTGAGGAGGGACCGTCCGCCCCTCCTGCGCGAACCTCCTCACCCGTGATGTTGCCATTTGGAGCGGAGCTGCTGCGCTAAAGGAAAGCGGAGGCGGCTCTCCGTTCGGGGTCTCGCCTGCTCCATTATGCTGCATGCACACACCCACAGCAGATCTGACACGAGCGTCGATCGAGGCCCGCACGCAGACTGTCAGCGACTGTTGTGATGTCCAGGAGGACGGCCGAGCGAGAGGTGTGGTCTGTAGGCTGGTCAGGTGGATGTGTGAGGCTGCTCGAGCGTGCTGGAAATCACGTACGCAAGTTACGTAGATGACAGCGTGCTGATGGAATGTTTTCTGCTGCGCGCTCCGCTACAGGCGTAAACACTAACAGAGATTTACAAACCTTCGTAACTTGTGTACACGCACGCAGTTCATCGGGCGTCGCTTTTATGTAGGGCAGAGTTGAGATTAGTTACATATTTATTATAATAAATATATAACTGCCAATATGTGACCCTGGACCACAAAACCAGTCATAAGGTTTTTTTTTTTTTTTTTTTTTTTAAATTGAGATTAATAAAGTGAGATTAATACATCATCTGAAAGCTGAATAAATAAGCTTTTCATTGATGTATGGTTTGGCTGAGATACAACTATTTGAAAATCAGGAATCTGAGGGTGCAAAAAAAACAAAACAAATAGTTTTGAGATATTTACGGTAGGAAATTTACAAAATATCTTCATGGAACATGATCTCTACTTAATATCCATATGATTTTTGACATATAAAAAAAGATTGATAATTTTAACCCATAGAATGTATTTTTGGCTGTTGCTACAAATATACCCGTGTGACTTATGACTGGTTTTGTGGTTCAGGGTCACATATAATGTACACGATACAATACAATAACAGAAATACCCATATAAATATGCATTCACTGACATTGAAGGGGAAATTATATAGCATACAATATGTATTTTGTTCAATAATGAATTGAGTGGTTCCAGAATAGTTTTAGTATTTGGCTAGCAGAACGACTGAAGTGCTTATGTGTGGCCCCATTAATGTAATAACATTGGTATTGTTGATAATAACATAATTTTAATAGAGCCTTTAATTTAAATCAGTTTCAAAAACCAAGAAAAATAGGTTTTATGTTTTAAACATTTCAAACTATAGAAAGAACTGAATTTTTGGGAATGACTAGTATCTGGAGAGTTTATTATGTAAACATTATATTGTACCAACAACCTTAACGCCCCACCAAACTCTTGCCTGGATATATTCTTCTCGCACGGCATTGGCCAAATTTCACTCAACTTACAAAGAAGCTCAATTCTGATTGGTCACTTTGCCGTGAGCGGAAACAGATGATGCATTCTTCAATCGATCTCTGCGCAATGGCGGAGGTCAGACTGCGGTTCGGGAGAGGGGCTTACAAGCTTTTAAAACCGCAAAATCTCCCGCTTTTGGATAAAGACGGTAAGCCGGTTTCGACAGCAGCTTATGTTTCAGTTCATCTAACTTCGCCACAGCTCTGTGAGATTCGAAATGAAGCAGCTAAAAGACCGGCAGCTCAGGAGACTCCAAAAGGGACTGTAAACACACTTTTTACCTGTGCTTGTGGCGATGCAAACAGCGTGAAAGTGCCGCTGGACCTCCATTCTGGAAATGTTAGTAACGTTATATGGACTGACCGCCATGGATCGAAATCTAAGGCATCTCCAGTCCATGTGTCCTCCTGGAGGAGCTCGTGTTTGGGAAGTCATGGAAAACTCCTTCTCCTGTCCAGCCATACTGGCACACACTTTAAGCGCCAGCTAAGGAGATCCATCTATAAAAACAATCTTTATGGACCTCCAAATGGTTATTTATGGCAGTTTATGTCTTTAACAAGAGCTTATAGTGGCACACAGGATAAAGGCAGTCCGTTATACAAAACAAAGTCTGCTTATTATGATATTTTGGAAGTTTCCCCAGCCGCCACGCACACACAAATCAAGACTGCTTACTATAAGCAGTCCTTCATATATCACCCAGACAAGAACGCAGGGAGCGAGGAGGCCGCGTTCAAGTTCTCTCAGATCAGCGAGGCGTACAATGTCCTGGGTAATAAAGCTCTGAGGAGGAAATACGACCGTGGGATCCTGAGTCAAGCAGACCTGCTGGGAACCAGCAGACCCACCGGCAGAGAGAGTCCAGCATCAGGACAGCAGAGCAGAACCCGACACTCCCCGTCTGTTGGAGTCACCCAGCAGAACATCTTCGACTTTGATGCCTTCATCAGATCCCACTATGGAGAACAGCTTAAGAGAGAGCAGGAGATCCGGCAGCGCAGAGAAGAGACCATCAGGAAGAAGAAGGAGCTGGTTGAGGATATGAAACTGGGCAGGATGAAGGAGGTCACTGTAGGGATCATGTTGGCTATGGCAGTGATGATCTTATTTAGCCTGAAGTCTAGCAAGTGAGGAAGATACAGGGATACTTGAAGCATATCTCACTTTTAACCAACAGTTAAGAATTGGTTTTGTTTAAAAAAAAAAAGTGCCAGCACACAAATATATTGTACGGATATGTCATATTTACCTTTCACCCCCAGATGTTGCCACAAACCCTACTTCAGTAAAATTATAACTGATATACATTAGGAGTATGTTGAAATTAGGGAATGGTTTTGCAAAACAAAAACAACTTTAGTTATTTAATAATAAAAATATATATTACACACACACACACATAGAGAGAGAGAGAGACTAAAGTTGTTTTTTGTTTTGCAAAACAATTTCCTAATTTCAATATACCCCTTATGTAAATCAGTTATAATTTTACTGAAGTAGGGTTTGTTATATACACCCCAACACACCATGGTAACCATAGTCTCTACTAAAAAAAACATTGATTCTAATAAAAACCATCATAAATCTATACAGGATTTTTTTTTTTTTTTAGAATAGTCCAAGTCTTATTTTATTTTTAATATATACCCAATATTTGAAAATTAAAACATATTACTCACATCCCCAGTATTGTTTTATTTTTTATATTATTAACAGGACTCAGCTATTTGAATAAGATCCTGTATAGATTTGATTGTGTGTAAAACAAAACTGATTCAGAGTATTTGATCCTAAATGATTCTGAGGTAATATGATATCTGAAAATGGTTGATCTATCATAATGGATGCAATTGTAGCTATATAATTGTGTGTTCTACCTCATCTGTTAAACTGTATTCAAAGCAATATGATTTGTGTAGGTACGGAGCATAAGCATTCAAACTGCTAGTAAACACTGATGGCATTATTTTTCACAAAGGGCCTTGGTCAAAACAGGCCCTAGTTTATTATTATTTGTCAGGCTTCGCTTCACCTGAGCCCCTAATATAAGTTTTAGAAAAAAAAGACAAGTATTGTGTACAAAATAAATGTCTGTCACTTGAAAGTAAATTAGTGTAATTTAGTCACTTGGAAGAATGGTGGAAATGTCCTGGAGCCGTGGTTGGCTAACTGTTAAGGATGTAGGCTGTTAACACAAGCTGTGGGTTCAATCTGAAATTGAAATGGATATGGAGATATACTGAAATTACAGTAATTCATTTTAACTGTGCCTTCTGGTAATTTAAACATGTATGAATATGAATACTGTGGAAAGAAAATAAATTATTCAAAATATTTCAGTAATTGTCTTGTTGTGTTTGCGTAGAAGTGAAGTATTTCTGGCAGTACGTGTTTATTTTTGAAACCTTTGTATGTTGTAGTTTCATTTGGCCCCTTAAAATGTCCCCATACTGTATGTGAGCATACATAACTGTTGTAGTCATGAAAACATTTAAACATCATGCAAACGATGTAGTTTGCACATGCTTTGTGCTGCTTCAACATGGCTTCAAATTCCTGACGTCAGAAATACTCAAAGAAATGCAGAGTACAGTGGTAATGTGTTTGTACAAAAGATATTTACTTCAGTTAATACACCTATGGTGGTAATGAGGAATAATAATAATAATAATAATTATAATAATAATGAATTTCAAACAGTGATATTGCTTTTTTCATTTTGGATTAGAACTGTAACAGCGCTGGGAACAGAATACAAGACTACATGATGATACACAAAGGAAAAACCAAGCAAACTAAATACATATCAAGAGAACAAAGTGGAAGAGTCTTTATTCAGGTAAAATGGAGGATTCAGCTCCATCTTGTGGTTCAAAACCATGACACATAGAAAAATAAACCATACAACTGTCGTTAGCAGGTGTAAGAGGGAAAGTGTCACCAACAAACTAATGGACAAAAGGACTGTGCTAAACCGAGGTTCTACCTGAGCTTTGAGAGACCTAAGGAGAATCTATAGGATACCAGCTTGTGTTGGGAGCTGCCTGTCATATTTCATTACAAGGCTTCATATTACCCATATTACAGCATACAGAGCAACAACAGAGAGAGATATAGATCTGAACGTCATGATCAAGACATCCCATTTCCATAGGTTGTTGGTCGAAATGAATCGTGATAACTTGGTTAAAGTGTTGCTCTCGCTGAGACAGATGTCGTGCTCGCCTCACATGTAACACAATTACACAACTTTCAAAACAAAACAAAAGAGAAAAAATCTCCATCTGGGATACAATGAAAAACTGTGGCTGTTCAGAACATACCGTCTCAGGAAGTGACGTAAGTGTGAGGGCATAAACGAGGTAACAATTATGACATCACTAGCGAACTAAGCTACGGACGAATATCTACATTAATGCTACTCGTGACTACCAATGTAATATCGATAATGATGATCTTTTCTTTTTTTTTGTTGCTTTGTTTTGCTTTTTTTCTTTTTTTGTCTTTTTCTTAAGAAATCATATAAACGTGCTGTCTGTGCAGTCGTATGTTGATGTGTTAGGCTATTTAGTCATCTGCAATACTTTCCATAGAAAAATATTTGCAAAAAGCAGAGAAAAAGTGCTGGACATCTGCATTGAGAAGTGTTCTTCTAAGTGTTTCATGCCGTGATATCAACAGTACGGTACGGTTACGGTTTCAGTCAGTGAGAACGTGACAGACATAAAAAAGCGTCTTTAATATAGACCAGATTTGAATGTGCTCCTAAACGTGTGTTCAATTCAAATCACATATTCATGATCAGAAAAGAGTCTTTACAAGTTGATTTGTCTGTTTTGACAATTTGGTCCACACTACAGTATAGCCTAGTCTACAAATCATTTCAAGAGTTTCCACATGCCAGATCCATCTATGTGAACTTCCTCCAGCATGGGGGAATCCTACCGTTAAAATACAATAACATGGTCAAAAACATCTAACGAATGATTAAAACGACATTTGGGACAAAGAAATGTGAAGTTAACCGGTCGAAATTGCCATTTTAAAAACTTTGGGGGTTTTTAACAACCAAGCCTGAATCCTGGGACAGCTGTTTTCTCTCAGATAAAACAATACAGACACCCTAAAAGTACAGAATAGTATGACCTGAGACTAGATGAGACCTTATTATTAAACTTGCTGGCGAAAATTGCTAAAACGTGGTATGATCTGACACGCGATACTTCCAATCACTTATTTGGAATGAAGACGACGCGATTATAGTAGCGAACAGTTTTCAGTGAAGGCACTCCAATGTTAGACGTGGAGAGAAAGTTCGAGAAACAGTCACGGGCTTTCGACGTATTATTCGTATCGTATATTCCGAGAAAAACATTGGTTCATGAAGTATCTCTCTGTGCTTTCGTTAGGTTAGGTCTTCAAGAGACAAATTTGATTTGAGTCATTCATTGGCACACATAAAAAAAGGCCAAAGGTAGTTTTAAGCCGACGTTGGTCTTTAAGATTCGTCGGCGTAAATTTGAACGCAACCCGAACCACATCAAGTGAATTTCATTCCCACTAAAAAAAAAAAAAAGTCCAATCCCTCAAGGTGCAGCTCAAAGCGACAGCTAATTTCAGTGACGTTAACTACCAGTTGTTCACTGGCTCATTATAGCAACTAAACTTGATTGCGATTTAGAAACGTACGGAATCTCAGAACGTTCGCAGGTTCATTAATTACCTGAAAACCCAATTCAAGAGCATCAATGGGTTTGCCTTTGTAGAGCGAATACAACCAAACGCAGTTCATCTTGAATTGTCATTTTTACAAATTGTTAAAACATCTAAAATGCGTACTAATTCAAATCATTAATACAATACATAGAATTCTGCTTCCTTTGTCAATGTAGTAACTGTTCATCCAGCTCACTAACAGAGTAAAATATATGAAAGAAGAAAAAAAATCAAAAAATGATAATCTTCAGAATTAATCAATAGACATGTATCAAAAGTACATCATTTAAATGTAATCCAATACTGCCGGCAGTCTATTAGTCTAAAAATATGTAACCTGACCTTTTATAGTCCCTTCCATTACAAAAAAAAAAGAACACGTATAACAATATAAGACATCAATATGTAAAAGACAGCATCTATAAATAAGCAAACCACACCAACAAACAAAAAAAATATCTACCATTAGTTTATGCGTGTAAAGAAAAAGAACTTAAATGTACTGTGTGATATGCTGCAGGACTGCTAAATAGCTTAGGGACGTGAGGAGGTGTTTGCTTCCACTGCCTGTGGCGAGTAGTAGTAGTAATATACAAATATAGATCGCTCTTGTCAACAATCACACACACACACACACACCCTCACACTCAAGGTTCGCACACAGACGAGCACGTGGCACCACCGATCTGCACTTTCGTTCACAAAATCAACTGCATACAATGACACAAGGGCCGGAGGTGAAAGGTGAGCAGGTTTCGAAAGGTGTTTCAGGAGAGAAAGAACGTTTCTACAGAGGTGCCGCCGAGTCCTTGCCGCGTGCTCTGACGCGCGAGAGTAGAGATTCACCTCAGGTTGCTAACGTTAAAAGAGCTTTTCATTCACAATCTACATATTTTCCTCTTTTTTTAAATGTGTTAAACAAGAAATGTAGATGAAAATGTGTCCGAGTCCTCCGTCATATACAGTATGAAGAAAAAACAAAACAAGTCAGTTTCGTAAGGAGTTTTTCCAGTCGTCTCGGAGGACAGATGCGTGCCGTGAACATACTCTGTAACGTTGCGGACGCCACGAAAAGCTCGTATATGGTTGGGTGAACGGTGAATGGAGAAGCTGGTGAAAAACCTGAAGTTTCGAGTTTGCACGAGAGCGAGCGGTTAGGTGGGTTCCCCCCGCACTCAGCGTCCGGTACCCTGGTGCTGAGGACCAGCCCATACAGTGCAGTGCCCCACGGCCACACCATAGAATTAGAATTTATAACACCATAGATATTGGATTAGAATTGTAATTCTATGGGCCCAAACCGCCCAACTTGGTTAGAGGTCTCTGATGTATGGTTCTATTATAAGAGGATAAAAATCAGGCTTGTTCATTCTCTTTAAAAAATATCTTGTCAGGAATATTTACTCAAAGTACTGTACAAATCCTTTTTTTTCTTCACTATCTGTCTTTGTTTTGGCCTAAAATGACGTTTATTATTAAACAAGACCTCCGCGGGCTTCAAAACGCAAGTCGCGGAGGCGATTAAAGCTATGGAAAAAAATAAACGAGCGCTACCCTTACAAGAGACCTAAATAATGATAAAAATTGACACTTAGCTATCGAGTTACGAAATTACTCCTGTCTCCCATTTGCGTCGACCTTACAACAACAGTATGAATTTTTGCGTGATCGTGGATTCTTATTTACGACGATAATTTTTCGTTCGCATGATTTTTTTTTATCTTTTAGGCCGTTGGCGTGTAAAATCAAAAGGAGTGCTGTTTAGAGTCAACTGACTGTGCAATCTCTCGGTGGCAACTTAATTGCTATAAAAAGGATTTTCTTCTCGCATCGGAGAAGCTTCCGAACTGTGAAAATAATGCGGGTTCCATTACGCTGGAATCCATTGCGTACTAGAGTTGCATAGCCATTGGATGGCCTCCTCTGGGGTAGGGAGGGAGAGGCAGGTGGGACGGTGCACCCGTGTTCCTTCAGCCAACACTTGCTTTTAAATGCTTGACTTTTGGTTTGAAACCGGTTCGAACTAGTCTCTGCTGACGGCCGAAGCGTACGTGATACAAAAGAGGAAACTCCCAAGACTCTTGAGAACTGATAAATTATTGTAACAGTTAGTTATTCAGCTTGTTGGTGAGAATGTCTCCATTAGAAATAGAGACACTGTGATATCATAGTGTGTATTTGTTTCTGTTTTTTTGTGACTGTCGCCAGTCTTGAGAATATTTCGCGGGAACGCTCCCTCTCCTGTGCTTTTCAGTTCTGTGTCTTCACCATTAGCCAATGGTGTCACAGCCCTGTGGCCAGCAGGGCCGTTAAGTGCTTCACAAAATAAACAGACAAAAAACTTCTTGTTGTTCTTGTCTCTGATAGCCCACTTCTAAACAGCGAATCGAAAACCCTTGGGTTCACCGGTTTTTGTGTGTGCACCAGGCTTGGCCGGGTTAGCTCAGTGAGGGACAAAGTGAGAATAAAACGACAACAACATGGCGGCGCCTCAGAACTCCCATTCGTGAGGCTCGTCGCGGTTCGCCGCTTTCTCCAGCCTGTGGATGATGTTGTTGAGGTTGGCTGCTTTCTTCTTGCGCAGACTGCTGTCCTTTGGGTTTCGGCAGGGGGGCGCGGCGGCAGTGGCAGCAGCGGCGGATACGGACTCGGGGATGCCGAATAGGCTGTCTATGATGCCTCCTCGTGGCCTGCTGGTGCCCGAGGCGCTGGGGAACTCGGCCTCGCTCTCTTCGTCTCTGTGGCTGAGACTGGGGCTCTCCAGGAAGCCCTTGCGCTCCTCGGAGCCGCTCGGTCGGCCCTCCGCGGTGCTGTCAGACTCGGTGCCGTCGCAGCTGTTGTCTCCCTCGCCCCCAGACTTCCCGGGCCGCGCTGAGGGGGAGCCACCTTCGCCGGCCGCCGCCTGGATCTCTTCGATAAAGAGCTCTCGCCGGATACGGGATCTGTGGGAACAACGAACGAGACTTTTGAGAAAAGGAACAAAGGCAGCTGGATGTGTAAAGAGATAGTTCACCCAAAAATGAAAATTCTGTCATTAATTATTCACCCTCATGTTGTTCCAAACCAGTAAGACCTTCGTTCAGAGTGTTCTGACCCTGCATAGACAGTTGCGTTGCTGACACGTTCAAGGCCCAGAAAGGTAGCAAGGACGTTGTTAAAATAGTCAGTGAATAGTTACAAAGCTACGAGAATACTTGTGTATAAAGAAAACAAAAACAAGGACTACTCAACACTTTAGTAACATTACGGTTAAACCACTGATGTCACATGGACTATTTTAACAATGTCCTTGCTACCTTTCTGGGCCTTGAACATGGTAGTTCCATTGCTGTCTACACAGGGTCAGAGAGCTCTCGGATTTCATCAAAAATCTCAATTTATGTTCTACAGATAAACAAAGATCTTACGGGTTTGAAACGACATGAGGGTGAACATTTTTGGGTGAATTACCACTTAAGCTAAAGCCCAAAGTATACTTGGGTTTTATTTGTACGTTAGGGTATGGGTACAGTACCAGAGCCTAATTTCATCATCAACACAGTACGCGTGTACTGTAGGCATGTAGCCCAATTTTTTTAAGCACACAGACAAAGAAGCCGAGGGCGAGTTCCTCAGCACCTTATACTGTGGCTTTTGAATAAGTTTGTCCACAAGGTGGCAACACTGGCCGGCTCATTGTTTCTCAGTCAGAAAAGAAACGAAGGAGACAGAATAAGAATAACAAACTACTGAAGAAGACAACAATAGACAATGGTTTATTGCAACAAAGTTGCTCAAATGGTTCATTTCATATTTCATCTCAGTATAATGTCATAGTGCGACGAAACACTACCTCTGCAGACGATCGACACCTACTTCTACATCACGGCCTCTTTAGCCCCGCCCACCAATTTGAACATGTAATAAGAGGCAATAAACGAAGTTCCAGATCGTGTCAAAAAGACACTGTTTGTTTGTTTGTTTGCTTTATCACTGCAGATTCATTTTTAAACAAAACACAGTTTAGAGCAGGCTTTTCAGAGAGACTTCAAATTAAAGATGATGCAGTTCTGACTATATTGAAGTCGCAACACACCAGTGTGAGTAAGGTTAAGGGTTAAAGTGTCTCAGTACCTGTAGTTGTGGAACCAGTTGATGACCGTGCTGGTTTTGAGGTTGAGCTGGCTCGCTAGTTCCTCGATGGTTTTAGGGGAGGGGTAAGGCTTCTGCTGGTATGCTCTCTTTAGAGCTTCCTTCTCTTCTGGAGCCAGCACCACACGGGGTTTCTTCAGCTGGGGCTGCTGCTGCTGCTGCTGCTGCTGGGAGAGGTTTTGGGGGCTGGCGCCCTGAGTGAGGTCACTTCCTGACAGACCAGTCTCCAGCGAATGACTCTCACCGATGGAGCTGTGGCGCCTCTTCATGTAGGCTGGAAAACACATATGGAGAACAGCTGTAAATACAATCAGAGAATATACATACAAATAAACAAATGTGTTCTGGGAAGTATGCTTCATATGATTCACTAAACAGCAAATAAAAGTATTGGCCCATATTGATTAAACTGAATATTGGGGGCAATGTGATCCCCTCAGTGTCTATGTTGGTTTCTATCCTACTGAACAACATGTGTTAGATGCTGTAAATTAAATTACAGTTGATCAAATGCAGGATTGCTGTATTTTTCTCTAGTCAGTAGGGGGCAGTCTTTGATTACCAATATTATTATTGCATCTTGAGGTCTTTGTAAGTTTGACTCATACATCAGCTTTACAAAAGTAATAATTAAAAAAAGACTTATTTTTGACAAAAGGGAGAATTCACCAGGGCTAAACTATAAAATGACCTGATTATTTGAGAGCTTTCAAAGTTTTTGTATTTGTTGTACATTCGGTTTCTGTTTCGAGCATTGCTGTTTAGCAAGCTATGCTAATTTAAATAAAGCAATGAATCTTCATAACATGGGATGACTTTTTTTTACTAGTGAGTGTCAGTGAAAATGGGTTGAAAATGACACAAAGCAGTAACGTTTTGCATCATGTCAATTTTTGAAAAGGTATTTATAACATAAGTAGCTGTCAAAAAGTTATACTGTAAGTGTAAAAATTCCAGATACTGTCCTATTAAGAATTATAAACAATTATTTGTTTTTGTTCGAAAAAGGCACATAAATTTGATCAAAACTGACAGTAAAGGCATTTATAACGTAACTAAATATTCAAATTTCAAATAAATGCTCTTCTTATGACCTTTGCATTCATCAAAGAATCCTTTGAAAATGTACCACTCTTCCACAAAAATAAGCCGTATTCAGCATTGATAATAATAATACATGTTTCTTGAGCACCAAATCAGCATATTATTGCAGAAAATTCAACTTTGTGTCACAGGATTAAATTACATTTTAAGATACATTAATATAGAAAAACTGGAATTATATTTCACAATATTGCAAATAAAAGTATTAGTGCTATTAAAAAATACTGTCACGGAAGTGCAAATCTAAATTCCTGGCCCAACTAGGCCCAAATATTCTCAAAACGCCAGGAATTCCTTCTCCTACGAACAATTTACAGTTTAATGAAAACAAATTCCAGTACCAGTAACACCGAGTTATCAGTATAACATCTTTCTATTTTTCTTACATGAACATAAACATGGAGCAAGCACATTAATATCCTTTTTCTGATTAAAAAAGCTCAGTACAGCTAACTACACAGCTGCGTGTGAAATTTGTCATTTCCGCTGCGTTTCAGTGTCTGCTGAAGAGGAGCCTTTGGCAACAGCAATGGTAAAAGATTCCGCTGGTGGCCAAAACTCTCAGAACAAGGGCCAAGCCAGGCTAATTTGCTTTGTGCCTCTAGCCAGCGTCGAGGTCAAATTCATACTCTTTTCTGAAAAGCTCGAGCAAAAGACAGCGAGGTGGAGAGAGACAAAACAGAGCGAGAGAACACGACAGCAAAGCTGTTGCTTTCCGTCCCTGGCAAGCGCAGAGTGAGCTTTAGGGGTAAATGGTAGAGCTAGTTTCACTCTAATGAGGAGGTCCCCCCGAGTTTCGCCCGCTCCACGCGCACACGAACTGCAAAGCCTGACTCACAACAAAACCATCATCGTCATCGTCACCCAGGGAGCACCAGTAATGTCACTTTTAGCCCGAGAGGAGTGTTAAACAGGCCTAATGACTCCAGGAATGTTCACTTGGCCTGCTGCAAGCTCGCAGGCGTACGGGCCCGGCGCTGGGTGCAGTGGACTTTAAGTAAGCCAGCCCCACAGAGCCGTCAGCCTGTCACAGCCGATCACAGAAATGACATCTCCCACCCTCATCAATCCAGACAGCAGAGCGACGAGCGGCCTCACAGAGCATGTGCGGCCTATTCAGCAGCCAGAGGACACATCTGGGCTATTAAAGAGGGAAAAAAAGAGCAATCAAACAGCCCATCAGGCCTCCCTCCGCCTGACCGCCTCGTCTCCGGCATCTCGCGCATCTCTTCACATTAAAGAGAGGCACGCTGACGAGAGGCAGCTTAAAGATTGTTTTCAGCAACTCCTGCGCCTGCTGGAATCAATACTAGATAAACACAATCGCACAGTTGGCGATAATTAGCAGGTGCTGCATGTAAATATGGACACATGACCAAGGTACTGACGATCTGCGAGGGCTGTGCATGGAAACACACAATTGTTGGGCTTTTTTCTGTTACTGGAAAAAGACTAAGTCTTCGTTTACAAATTTTACTTCGAAAATGTGACGTAAACTTATTCAAATGATTACTTTTATTCAGGAAGGATGCATTCATGGATCTAAAGTGACAGTAAAGATTTAGTAAAGATGTTTAGAAAGAAAGTAGTTTTGTTCATTAAGATTTATATTTTAAAACGTAAAGTTATTTTTAGAAATCTTATGTTTACATTTGAAATTTAACCACCAAAAAATCCTGGAAAAAAAAAAAAAAAAAAAAAAAAAAAAAAA
>JAFVLL020036212.1:0-81995 GCA_021397915.2 Tor tambroides | reverse complement strand
AAACTATTTTATAGAGACATCAGTAGTATTGATATCAGTGATGCTGGCCTTCAATCATAAAAAAGATGCCATTAAAGAAATATTAAAAATATATACTGTCTTTGCTGTTTGTACATTGTACATTTGAAGATTGAATGCAAAATTATTGCAATATAAAAATATATTTAAAAACCTTAATGTCAGGTGGAATTAATCGTGATTAATCGCGATTAATTTTAGAAAAATGTGCGATTAATTAGTTAATTTTTTTAATCGATTGACAGCACTAATATATATATATATATATATACATATATATAAAATACATGCACACACACTGATTCCCATGAAAGAAACAAATCAGAATGAGCTTTATTGCCAGGTATGTTTAGACATACGAGGAATTCGTTTTCGTGACAGAAGCTTCCACAGTGACAGAACAAAAAACACAGATAATAAAAAGAAGAATTAAAAAAAAAATAGAACAAGTAAATAAGGAATACCAATATACAAATTGACTATCTCCTATCCTATCCAAATTGACTATCTGACTATCCTATCTCAACATAAATGTGATGAATTGAGGACTGGTTTAACTGGCTATGTAGAGTGAACCAATGCCTTATTGTGGTTGTCCCGAGGCCCAAACATGCTCAGCTCTTTTGGGTTTGTGCTGATGGTATGCAGAGCTGTGGCAGCTGTGTTATGATGGGCATCTCTCAGTCAGGTACAACATTAGACTGCAGGCATTAGACATTAGACCCACTGGTGGGTTAGAGAAACACACAAGGTGTACAATGGTTCTGCAGATGGAAGAGGGGCCCTGAGGGGTTCATAAAGGGGTTTGTTATTTTAAAGCTGTACAGAGAAGATACAGAGAAAGTCCACTGGTTGCAAGGGTCCAGTAAACAGACACATTTGAAGTTCAGTCTAACTATATATAAATATTCAATAATGGTTTTGTTATGCTTATTGAGAAACATTTTGTCTTACAGATCAGGATTTTGAGTAATCTAATGTTTTAGAAAGCCCTAAAGTTGATATGGCAGCCCATACTACATCTCAGAGGTGCGTTTCCTGTGTGTGGTCATGAATCATGTCTCATAACTATAGATCATGACGTCTTATTGACAAGTCAGGAGAAGTCTTGTGTTGGTCACTGCCAGACGTGCTATTCTCGGACTGACTGGTAAACAGACTACTAGTAAGTAACTTGGTATGCAAGTTGCCTAATATGCAACACTGAGATGCCAATATATATTCTCCATAATGCAGCATGTAATGCATTCCAAAAATACCCAGCCTCTCAGGAGCCCAGTACATGCACAAATGAATGCATTATTCCTCAAGCCTGCTAATGCTATGCATAATGTAGGTCTCTCACTGAAAATTGTAGAGCTTTGCTGTTCAGAGCAGGTCTATTTCTCTGCAGTTTGTTGACCCTTTGGGGCCCCTCTCTCTCTCTCTCTCCCTCTCTCATCCTTTTTGATGAGCCAACCTTCATAAAACTTCACTGAGCTGCCTGATGTCACATGGCTCTTCAGTATAAGCTATGCTTGTGTTATGCCTTCAAGGACTCATGTGTGTTTGCCAGCCTGTTTTGATACCTGACCCTGTAGATGGAAATGCCATTTTATTTTAAACTCACACTGCCATTGAAACATTGAACTTTAGCTACCTGCCTTGTGACTCTTGTTGAGAATAGAAATAGAATATAGAGGAGGAAACAGTGTAGGGCATATTTATGCAGACTGCTAAATGCTCTTTCATTTAACTTGTGAGCAGAATATTGTATAATTTAGAATTTGTTCATCTTACTTTAAAAGGACAGTTTACCCAAAATACACATTTTGTCAATTATTTTTTCACCCTCATATCATATGTATTACTTACTTCTTCTGTGAAGCACAACAGTAAATGTTAAGCAGAATGTCTAAGCTGCTCTTTTCCACACAATGTAAGTGAATGGTAATTTATACTGCCAAGTTAAAAAAAAAACATAACTATTTTATTTTGTCTTCTGAAGTCATACAATAGCATTTGATGATTAACAGACCAAAATATGAGTCGTTAAGGACCATAACTATAATGCTAACTATAACTATGAAGTTTTAATAATCATTCTAATTCTACGTCAATAGGGAAGTCCAAACCACAGTTATAACAATAACAACACAGTTCTGAAAGTGATTCCAATGATATTGTTCCTCTTTTTTTCAACTAATGAACGATGAAAATTGACAGCCAAATGGTTTAGCATTTAAAGTGACATACAACATAACTGCATGGTATGCTTATAATAAACAGAACATTATCATAAGCCGATGTAAATGCTAATGTAGTTACCGTTCTTGGTGTAAACGGGACTTTGGTTTAGGCAAATGAGTTTGAGAGCAACAACAGAGAGAAAAATCTCACTCACTTATATAAAAAAACTTATATATAGCACACAACTTGTATACTATCGATTACTTCTGTGATACTTTTATTGTTCCTTTTTGTCCTTTTCACAAGTCATGTTTTTTATATGGGAAAGATCATTCTTTCCTTTGTGCTTCAATGAAAAAAGAAACAATACTAATGGAATGACATGAGATTAAAGTAAATGATCACAGTTTTATTTCTGGCTCAACTACCCCTTTAAACCTTCTTTATATTTGTTGCTGTATGAGGAGTTACTCAGAGTGGAGAAGTTTCTGTAATCTCCAGTAAGTGAAGCTAAAGCGTGTGCAGAGACCCCCCCCCCCCCTCACCCAGCCTGTGAAAATGGACACTGCTGGTGTATTTATAGACCAGACACGACGAGCACACTTTCTTAAGAGACCAACGGTTGTACACATTCGTCATAACCACATGATATTTGGTTCTAGAAGCTACTGTGTTTCACAAATTTAAACGCTTTAAGATACACAGGTAGGCTGAAACTTCAATTTGGGGTTTTCTGTTTTTTAGAAATTGTTTTAGTTCAAACTACTTCAAACTACTAATAAAACTCCTGTTCTCTCTTTAAAGATGATTCCAGAATTCTGACCAGACATACGCCAAGAGAAACACCGTAAGCAATGGAGAAACCAGTTTTACAAACGCAGCCCTCTATGCTGCCCTTCTTCGATGCGGCCCACGCTGTCAACTTGCTCCGCGGCATCCACGAGCTCCGCGCCGAGCGCAAGTTTTTCGATGTCACGTTATGCGCTGAAGGCAAAGAGTTCCACTGCCATCGAACTGTGCTAGCAGCTGCCAGCACCTACTTCCGTGCCATGTTTGCCGGTACACTGCGAGAGAGCGTCATGGACCGTGTGGTGCTACACGAAGTATCGGCTGAACTGTTGGGCCTCCTGGTGGACTTTTGCTACACGGGTTGCGTGACTGTCACGCACGACAACGTGGACCTCCTGCTCAAGACGGCGGACCTCTTCCAGTTCCCATCTGTCAAAGAAGCGTGCTGTGCATTCCTGGAGCAGAGACTTGATGTTTCCAACTGCTTGGAAATCCAGGACTTCGCAGAGGCTTACGCCTGTCGTGAACTAGCAGCTAGTTCTCGCCGTTTCGTGCTGAAGAACATTGTGGAGCTGGCGAAGAGCATGGACTTTGAACGATTGTCGTGGAAGCGGCTGCTGGAGTTTGTGTCTGATGACGGACTGTGTGTGGATAAGGAAGAAACGGCATACCAGATTGCCGTGCGTTGGGTCAAAGCCGACTTGCAGCACCGGTTGCATTACTGGCCTGAGTTGTTGCAGCAAGTACGCCTGCCGTTTGTTCGCCGTTTCTATCTTCTGGCCCACGTGGAGAGTGATCCACTGGTCTACTTGTCGCCAGCCTGTTTACGGTTAGTCAGTGAGGCACGCAGCTTTCAGTCTTACGAATATGACCGCCACGACCGACCCAGCCATCGAATGCGCCCACGTCCGTCGACCGGCCTGGCCGAAATTCTGGTGGTGGTAGGAGGATGTGATCAAGATTGTGATGAGCTTGTTACTGTGGATTGTTACAACCCACAGACCGGACAGTGGAGATACTTAGCAGAATTCCCAGACCACCTTGGAGGTGGCTACAGCATAGGCGCCCTGGGCAATGACATTTACGTGACAGGTTAGTACAATGATGACGTTTCCTTGTGGAACAAACTCATACTCAACAAGCAGCTTCAACTTGTGCTGTAATTATTTCATGCTAAGGTAACAGAAGAAAACACAAATCCCTAGGCAAACTCAGAGTGTCCTTCTTTCCAGACTGTTTACAACATGGCAGCCAATGTATAAATAAACCCCTGTATATTCAGTTATGTAAGAGTGTGGTGACAAGGACATAATGTTCTGCCAGATCAGCAGTGGCTAACGTGATTTCAGGTGACATAAATGTTACCTTCAGGAACGGACAATGTTTCAGTCGAGAAACCATCTCATGCAGTTAAATGCTGCTTCTATTCTAAGTATCCTTTGCTGTTATGCAAGTGGTGTTTAAAAAGGTGACTGAGCACTGACTATGGAATTCAACAGTTCCGATTCCACTCTACGATTCTGGTTCTTTAACGATTCTTTTACTACTTTCAAGTAATATTTAGTAAAAAGTAAATACAATTCTATTACAAATGATAATTTCAATAATAAATTGGAAAAGATTCTTCCAAAAGGTGAATTTACACATGCATTTTTATGACTTTAATGATTCCAATAAAAAACTTATCTTAACTGTTTATTAAATAACATTGCTCAAGAAACAAAAATGGTAATATTTCAATCATTTTTATATATAATATTGCTAGCTAAACACATAATGTGTATTTATACTACATATGAAATGAACAATGTCAATAACTACATTGATTTAAGTCAGTTAAAGGAATAGTTGACCCAAAAATCAAAATTTTGTCATCATTCACTCACGTCCATGTCGTTCCAAACCTGTATAAGTTTCTGTCTAATGTTGAACAAAAAATAATTTTGAAGACCCAAACAGTTGTTGGTCCCCATTGACTTCCATAGTAGGGAAAGAAGTAAAATGGGCCATCAACTGTTTGGTTACCAGTGTTCTTCAAAATATCTTCTTTTGTGTTCAGCATAAGAAAGAAACTCATACAGGTTTGGAACGACATGGAGGTGAGTAAATGATGACAAATTTTTCATTTCAGGTGTACTATCCCTTTAGGGTGCAATTACATTAACCATTGTAATTTTCACAGGCGAACTCCAGTAATTTCAGTAGGAATCCACATAATCTCAAATTTTGCATGAGGGCGAAAGATTTCCTTGTCTACTCAGATTTCGAAATAGGTTCAAGAAAGCTGCTTGGTTTGAATGCGACTTTCCGAGAGCTGTGCTTCATTGTTCGCCACACCAGTGCTGACCAAAAAAATATTTTTTTTTGCTGAAATTTCACTAAAATGTCCACACCTTTAGTTGTAAGCTGTATGTTTGATTCACTAAAAAGATGAACTGATTCACAGAAGTAATTCATTCTGTAATCAGGCTACATAAGAACAGTTAACAGAATCAAACATTTTGTCCTGGTACTTTTTTCAACTATCATTAATAACCCCAATTTATAGCAGTAACCCTGAAGAGTGAGACAATGTGAGTCTATTAGTGTAGGCAAGTTTGAAAAATAGGGTTGATGAATGATAGGAAAGAACATCTGTTCTATTTCTGGCTGTTTGGTATTGTGTTTAAGCTTTCCAACCTGCTTCATTTACGACAGGCGGCTCAGATGGATCACGTCTGTATGATTGCGTTTGGCGATACAACTCCAGTGTGAATGAGTGGACGGAGGTCTCCCCCATGCTGAAAGCCAGAGAGTACCACAGCTCCTGCGTCCTGAAGGGTCAACTCTATGTGGTAGCCTCTGACAGCACAGAGCGCTACGATCATACTCTAGACTGCTGGGAGGCCCTTCCGCCCATGCCACATCCCATGGATAACTGTTCTACTACAGTGTGTAGGGGACGACTCTATGCCATTGGCTCCTTAACCGGAGAGGACACAATGGCAATTCAGTGCTACGATGCTGAAAGCAACCGCTGGTCACTAGTGAACAGTGGAGAACTGCCTCCATGGTCCTTTGCCCCCAAAACAGTGACCCTAAATGGGTTGATCTACTTTGTAAGGTAAGGTGCTCAGTTTTTTCCCACAATTTTAAATATCCAGTTTCTAATGATACACAGAAAAAAGAAACAATAAAGGAAGTGAGGTTTCCATGTTTCTCATGACAACTGTTGTGTTTCAGGGATGATTCAGCAGAAGTAGATGTCTACAACCCACAGAAAAACGAATGGGATAAGATTAGTCCCATGACACAAGTATGTCAATTTCACCTTGTTTCACTCTTTTAAGGTACAATCACATTTACCATTGTTTAGCAAATTTTCACAGGACAAATTGAGTCATTTTAATAGTAATCCACGTGATCTTGAATTTTACTTGAGGACGAAACATTTTTCCATACAGATTTTGCATCAGGTTTAAGTTGGTCATCGCATCACTATTGACAGTGGACCCTTTTGCTTGTGAAATTTTGCTGACATGACCACACCTTTCATGACATTTTACAACCTGAACTGACCTTGTCATAAAAAGGTCAAATGATCTGATTTTTCATCCCAGTCTCAGAAGAAAACGTGACTATTTTACGAAGTGTTGATTTATTTATTTTATTTAAAAAAAAAAAAAAAAGTAAGTACCTCTAAACATAACCGTCACTAGGGCACGATGTGAAGTAAAATTGCTTTTTTTTTTTTTTTTTAAAAAAAAAAATCATTTTGGGACCCAATCATTCCAAAAGGTGAAAGTAGCGTGATTCAGCAGTATTCTGCAATGTGGATAACAAATGTTACTTTATATACACAGTAAAAAGTCTGAAATTAAATATTTAGGAGAAGATCCAAGATTTTCCAAAAACAACAATTTTGTTTGACAGATAAACATAACTGTGATAAATCTTGCTAGAATTACATATTTCAGACAATCTAGCGTGCATGCAGTGATCACATTTTTTTGTGAATTTGTATCCGACTTGCTTTTCAACTCATTTTAATATTAAGTTTATGTAGTTAGTTTATTTTAGAGGAAGGTGTGTTACAGTTTGTGTTTATTAAGCTGTCTGCGATCCTGAAGAAAACATGAGGAATGGATGAAGGTATTGTATTTTTGTCAAATTGTATTCAGATGCTGTACTAATAACTGGAAGTAGTAATTCAGTATCTCGTTATTGAGTAAATGTGTTTGACAATACCAGTACTTAAACTAATTATTTACGACACGCTTAAGTGGTACTTGATGTTTATTTTATTTTCCTTACAGAATGTTTAGTTTGTTTTGTGGCTAAAATCATTAATACAATACAGAGAAGGCGATGATTTGTGTAATGTTTGTTTGTGTGGTCAATCAATAAATGACTCTTACTTTTTGTGCTTTTCTTGTGTATATGTAGTAAGATCACAATCGCAAGAGAGCTGTCCGACATACAGTTTTAAGATTCAAATGTTCTGCGCAGCCCTTCACAGATTTGTGTTCAATATCTAATTTTCCATCAAGTTAGAATTATGACAATATTAGAATGGTTTATTCCATTAAAACAAGAGTATACATGAAGCTCATGACTGTTTTCTTGTTTTATAATAGTCTTTAATTTATAGTATGCCTTCCAGATGCTGAAAAAATCCTAGGCATTCTCTTACAAGAACTTTGGTCACGTTATTGTATCCAGTTTTGTCAAACATCCTGTAACTTCAAGTGCAAGTACAAATAAGAGAGGCATAATACATTAGTTTTTCTTTACAGAATAAAAAGCTTAAGTTTTTGTCTGTTCATCTAAACAGCAAAAGAACATTTTCAATTAATAATTGTAGACAGTCTTACTGAAAAACACTGGTTAACCGCTAAACATTTTTGCAGAAGCTAGGTTCTTTTACTGATTCCAGTAGGCAATCTCCTATTGATCACAAAAATGTAGTTATGGAAATCTCAAGATGATCTTGCATCATCATGCTTGATACAACCAGGTCCACTGTAATTTCCAACTTCTTTGAAGATAAATTAATACAAAAAAAGATTTCATCATGCAAGAAAGCTATTTATTATATTTACAATGTCTCTTAAAGGGATGATTCACCTAAAACTGACAATTGTCATTAATTACTCACCCTCATGTCAATCCAAACACGCAAGACCTTTGTTCATATTTTTGTGCGCGAAGGTAATGCGTCGATAATGGCAGAGCAAACAAAAAGTATTCTCGTTGCTTCATGAAATTATGGTTGAACCACTGAAGTCACATGGATTTTTTTAACGATGTCCTTATTACCTTTCTGTGCCTTGATCGTGGTAGGATCCTTGCTGTCTATGGAGGGTTAGAGAGCTCTCGGATTTTATCAAAAATATCTTAATTTGTGTTACAAAAATGAACAAAGGTCTAACGGGTTTAGATTGACAATTCTGACATGAGGGTGAGTAATTAATGACATTTTTGGGTGAACTATCCCTTTAAACTGCATACTTTGTCGTCAAGTAGCTTTGTTGCTCTGGAGTCAATAAGTCCCTTCATTTAGACTTTCCCATCAGCTGTAGAGCTGGGCAGTTCCACCGCCACACTGGACTGATGGATGGGGTATGCACTGGTCACCAGCAGGGTCTGCTCCATCACATCTGCTACAGTGAACGGAGCCTGCTCCACTCCACCATCAGTCCTTCCAGTCAGAGCAATCCCAGTCTGTTCAGCACTCACTGCTCCATCAGTCATTGAATATGTGGCCTGCTCTCCTCCCGTTCCTCCAGTAGAGGCGGAAATGACCTGTTCCACCACAACCGCCTCTGGCTGGATAACCAGGTTAACCATGTTTGCTGGTCCAGCCTGAGCCTCTGCCTGGCTGGGTGGACTAGATGAGGCAGCTGCGCTCTCGTCCTCCACTACCAGGTTACGCAAGCGTCTCTGTCTGGGATTGTAGTTTTCCACACGGTTGTGGATCTGTGAGTGTCGTCGCAAATGTGCCTGTCAAAAGCAGGACAGAGATGCTGAGATCTTAGACATCAAGTAGGAAATGTAAAAGTTATTTTTCTGTTATATGTTAATCCATAAATACATCTAATTCATACCTGTCTGGTGAACTTGTAACCACATTCAGTACACTCAAATTTTCTCATGCCTTTGTGACGTCGTACATGAACACGGAGCTGCTCAATGGCTGATGGGGTATTATGGGATATTTATTTTAATTCAATGAATACATGTTTTTTTTTTTTATGTAGTATAAATTATATAAAGTGTGTGTATATCAATTTAGATATGAAAAAATAAGCAATAAAAATATAAACTATATAAGCAATCAATATATATTATACAGCATATAAATGTTTTATTTTATTTGTGTGTATATATATATATATATATATATATATATATATACATACATACACACACACACATATACACACACTATAATTATTATTATTATATACAATAATATATTAATGTTTTTGACATTAATGAAAATGTTGCCAAATAAAATAAATTGTATGTAAATTATGAGAAAATATAAATATATTTGTGTTGTCAATTAAAATAAGTGTCAATTTACATAAAATTTATTAAATTAAAAAACATTTTAATGTAGTATAAATTATATATAAAGTGTGTGTGTGTGTGTGTGTATGAATATAATATATATAATTATAATGTTGTGTGTATGTTAATATAATATATAATTATATTACTGTTGACAGTAATGAAAATATAATTGTCATCAAATAAAACAAACTGTAAATTATATAAGTTAAATTTAATAAAAGCATATATGTATATAAATAATGCAAATTATTAATTTTGAATCAATTTTTTTATAATTTTTAATAATGTGACAATATTTTTTTCTTTTTGCTATCTATATAATCTCTCAAAACTGCCTAAAAGTGCATTTATCCAGATATCTTACCTTTAAAGGTTTTGGTGCAGATGTGGCAAAAGTGTGGTCGACCTTCTTGGTGTTTGCTGGCTATGTGGCGTAAGAGAGGGCCTTTCTCAGTAAAGCGCTGCTCACAAAACTCACAACTATATGGCCGTTCTCCTGTATGTGTGCGGTGGTGTTTGTCCAGACTCGCTGTTCACACAATCAGCAAACTTTTTTTTTTTTTTTTTTTTAATACAACAAAACTAATACAGAAACTGCATGGATTTGATTTTAAAAATGAACTAGGAATCAAAATAGCCAGAGCTAAATCACTCCATCTGTGAAATTACCTTGTGTGCGAAATGTCTTGCCGCAGAGGTGGCACTGGAAAGGTTTCTCTCCAGTATGTGTTCGAAGGTGCATGTTGAGATTGGCTTTCTGGGTAAAAGCATGATTGCAGAACTCACACACAAAAGGACGCTCATTTCTGGAAAGAAGCGCAACAGATACAGTTCAGCGAGAATCCAACCAGTAAACAAACATGCAAAATGGATTACACATATAAACATCACAAAAAGGTTTTTTTCTTGTCTAGCTTTCTTTCACATCATTTATTGTCTTTTCACCACATGCATGCATACATAATTCTAGCATTTGCAAACAACCTCGACTTTGAATAGTAGGCAGAAATAATTAGCAATCAGTCTAAAAAAAATAAATAAAGCATGTTTCAGTTCTTTGCTGTTCATGTCATGTGTTTACCTGTGAATGGCTTTGATGTGCATTTGCAGGCCGTTGCGGCTGGAGGCCCGATGGCCGCACTCCTCACACACAAACAGTTTCTCACCACGATGTTTGGCTGCCTCGTGTAGACGTAGCTCAGTGCGGGACAGGAAACACTTGGGACACAGCGGACACTAGACGAGACGTGACAGATAATACATCAGTAATCAGAAAAAAAAAAATCATATTTTGTTCAGTTTTCAATAACAGGGCATTATAATATTGCTGACCAAGTTATTAGCATTATAGTCACTTACAGCGTGTGGTTTGGGAGCTCCGTGAACTTTAATCATGTGGATCCTGAGGTCTTTCTTCTGCATGAACTGCTCAGGGCATGACGTGCACTAATATGACAAGTAAAATTACATGGGCACAAAGTCCCTTGATAAAAGGTCATATCTGACCTCTACAATGGATGACGTACCTTATTGGGCATCTCTCCTGTGTGTGTGACCGTGTGAAGACGCAGCTCATGTCGCTTTTTAAAGGTCATGTTACATTTTGAACACGAAAAAACCTGGCCCAAACCAAAAGTTGCATTAAGTAAGTATTAGTAATATAAAAGCTGCATTTGTGCATCAGTAACTACCAAAAATGATGCATTATTGTTATCGCATTTATGCATTTTGTTAATTGTCCTCCACTTTCAAACTCACCACTTCTGCTCTGATAAGACAATTCCTGGCTTCATGCTCCAGCAGGTTTTCCTTCCTATAGTAGCACTTCCCACATTTAGCACATTCAAAGGGCTTCTCTCCTGTATGTCTCCTTGCAGACAGTAAGAAGGAAGAAAAGACAGAACTTCACATTAAGGCATGATGAGTCATTAATTAATCATAAAATTACAAAAAATAATTAAATAGCAATTAAAAATAATAATGTTATACACAGTATGTACACAATATTATATAAACATTCAAACGTTAAGGGTCAATAACTTTTTTTAAAGAAATGAACACTTATTCAGCATGGACATTAAAATTGATCAAATGTGTCATTTTATAATGAGACATTTATAATGTAACAAAGCATTCTACACAAATAAATGCTGTCCTTCTGAACATTCTACTCACCAATTAATCACCATTTCCAAGTTATTAAGCAGCACAACTGTTTATCATCACATAATAATAATAATAATAAATAATAAATAATAATAATAATAATAATAATAATAATAAAAAATAAATAAATAAATAAAAGTTTCTTGGGCAGCAAATCAGAATATTAGAATGAAGACTGGAGTAATGGCTGCTGAAAATTCAGCATTGCATCAAGAATAAATTACATTTCAAAATGTATTAAATATATTATTGTAATATTATTTCACTTTTTTTGTATTTATCATCAAACAAGTACAGCCTTGGTGAGCATAAGAAACTTTCAAAAACAAAAAGAAAAAAAAAAAAAAAAAATCTAACTAACCTCAAACTGTTGAATGGTGGTGTGTACATATGTATTGTTATTAGATATTAAAACATGTTATTATTATTATTATTATTTTTTTTTTTTTTAAAGAATAACAATAACCGAACTTGGCAAACAGATGACTGGTCACCTTTGCAAAAGTCTTATCAACATATACATACAGAGGTCAATTTACAGAGCATAAAGACATAAACACAATCCATTTTCCCCAGTATTGAAAATGTGTGTCCATCCATAATTTTAATGAGAAAATCTAAAACATACATATGTATATTAACAAAGAGGAACATACCTGTTGTGTACTTTCAGGTAGTACTTGCTGAGGAATGTTTTATGACATGTTGGACATTGGACAGAGCCTTTTTTCCTGTCTTTAGATGTTCTTTCCCCATTCTCTTTATTGGTACTTTTTTCATGTCGTTTGCACTTTCCCCGTGGAGTCTTTGAGGTCGAGCAAGGTGAATCATGAGGCACATACTCTTCATCAGTTCCCTCAATAAGAATATCCATACTGTCACCTCTGTCACTGTCATCATCATCGTCATTGTCGACATCATTGTTATTTTGGTTATCAACAGATCCATCCACCTGCAACAGAGAATTAACAGTAAATGTACAACAGATCACAAGTAAAAATCAAGAATTTTGATTTGGTATTAAATGAAATTAGGTCAAAATTGCACACGATACATTATTACAGCAACTTTTATAATCAATGCACTCAACTGTCAGATCAATGCATAGATCAAGTTTAAATTATTTGAATTGAATAAATGTCTTTTGGTTGAATATGGATGTACGGAGTACCTCAGTCTCACTCGTGTCTTGATGTTTGAGGTGATCTCCGTACTCGGTGGCAGAAGTCTCCTGCTCTTTGTCTTCTAGAGATGATTGTTTTCTTCTTCCTGCTCCCTGCCTCATCACAGTAGCCATGGGACTTTCCCCGACTAGTCGATTGGGTCCTTTTACACGCCTTCCAGAACGTGTGGTGGTAGTAGACGTCGAAGCAGGAGGGTCATGATCGCTAGCTGTGACCTCTGAACCTACCCTGCATGCATTGGGCTTATTTTTCATCCTCTGCCAAGATCTAGTCTTTCCTTTCGGGGTGTGATCAGGCTGAGCGTCTGCAGATGTGAGAGGGAACAGTGGTTTGTCTTTATCATCATCATCATCACTCGAGACCGGTGACTGTAAGTTCTCTACACCTGGCAAACTCTGGCAAGGTATGAGAGAATCCGGCACTGATAGTCCGCTAGCTGCGTTCTGAATCTTCTCTAAATTGCTGTCGTCTAACTGGAGTTCACCAGTGTAAAAAAAGTTAAGCAGTAGCTCTAGTCCATCATCAGGGCACTCTAATGGCAGGTCGATCTTCATGCATGGCGCGTTTGAACTGGGGTCTTGGAACAAGTGGCTGAAGCAGGCAAGAACATTGCGATGGGCCAGATGCACCTGTCCACTCGCTGTGCTCAACATGGCATCACAGAAGTGGCCAAGACCCCTCTGTTGGTTGAGCAAGGACAGTACTCGCTGAGTGTGAGAGGTCCCTTCAGCAAGTATCTCCATCTAGACAAGCAGGAGACATCAGTTTAATTTTAATAGTCATTTTATCTGAATTAAATTATAGATAAAGACAACATAACATACAACACAAATGTATAAATTAAAATGTATGCATTTAAATTAAATTTAATTTATAAATATTCTAAAGTAATAAATGTTTAATTAAAAATGTAAATTTACTAATTCATGGATATTTATAATAATAATAATAATAATAAAAAGCTCAAGCTAATTATTAATAAATTTAACATCTTTTGAAAATCATGAAAAACTGCCATTATTGTACTACAAGCACAGGTGTTTGTTGCAATAGCTCGCTTCTTTTTGGTTTAGTTTGTTTTGTGAACAGTT
The DNA here is from genome assembly GCA_021397915.2 of Tor tambroides. Taxonomy (NCBI): domain Eukaryota; kingdom Metazoa; phylum Chordata; class Actinopteri; order Cypriniformes; family Cyprinidae; genus Tor; species Tor tambroides. The sequence goes on along the minus strand of JAFVLL020036212.1, from coordinate 68,020 downwards.
CACAAAACAATTTCTTTAAATTAAATAAAATTATAACTCATTTACATTTTAAATATTTTTACAAATTTTGTTAATTTATAATAACTGTGCATTTATGATAAAGTTCATTCTAAGAATTATAATAAATTTGTGTAAAATAAAAAAATGTGCTAAGTGGTCTGGTTTTATTATTATTCTTTAAATAATTTTAGCAACTTTAAATAGCTTTAGAAAATCATGAAATATTGCAATTATTGCACAAGCATAGGTGTTTATAGCAATAGTTTGCTTATTTTGGCATCATTTAGTTTATTAAAAAAAATTACACAATAAATCTGCACGTTATCATTTCAATTAAATATTAAAATTATAAACAAAAAGAGTTTAAATTTTAAACTACTTTTACAAATTTTAATCATGGATATTTATAAAACATGTTCATGCTCAGAATTATAATAAATTTGTGTAAAATACAATAAAAGTGTGTCTGTTTTGGTTTTATTATTATAATACTGGCATTAATTATAAATGTTTTAAGATACAATGTTTGTAGAGGTCGCACAACTTTGAGCAGTTCTTGAAAATCATAAAATGCCGCAATTATTGTACTACACGCATAGTTGGTTATCGCAAGCTCTTGCTTATCTTGGCGCAGTTCATTTTATAAAACCGTAACGTTACACAGTATAATTCTTCACGTTTTCATTCATCCATGCTCAAGAATGTTTTCCCATACTATGCGGATAACTTTGACTAGTTAACGACTATTTGATTAATTAATATTACCTTAACGTTAACCACGATGTCCGCATTTTAATGACGCTCCCTAAACTACTCGCCGCACAATCAACCGTTTATGACTCACCTTTAGCGTAAATTAGATCGCTGCTCTCATCTTTTTTTCATATACTGAAAGCCTACATATATGCGTTATATAACTTACTAAGTAAATGATATAATGTATAGCATCAAATGCTTAATTTGAGCTAAACATCAAGAAGCCATGTTGAAACAGAAACAGGAAGTGACGTTGAAATATGATAGCTGGCCATTCAACCCATTACGCTGGGAGTGAATTTCTTCAAATATGAACTGATTGAATAGTTTAGCTCCTACAACCAAACTACACACCAATTCTTCAATTTTCTAACATTTCTGAAAGTTATGGTGAAGTATTTTATAGCAAAGTATTTATACAGGATGGTAGTATAGAATCAAAACTCTTTCGAACTCCGTGACATCTGTTATTGTCCATCACATGGCACAAACGCTAGCTAGCGCTGCACAAAATTGCTTCTGTTAACCAGAGAGTGCTATATTTAATATGTTTTACCCTTCATTTTTGTCTCTACTATATTTATCCTTTCAAACGCATTCACCAAACAGTGACAGTGCGGTCCTAAAGCAGCTCAAAAGAGGGAAATGAGCAGCTTCGTCTTGATTAGTGGAGTGGAACCACAACAGCATCGTGCAGCGTGATTTGATGCTCACATGAAGCCACTGCCAGTTACATAGAAACAACAGCATATTCACAGAAACTCTATTTATACGTGTTCCGTGTTTCTGATTTGATTCAAATCGGTTGTGTTACCGGTTACAGCGGCTTCTCACTTTAAACAGGTACGTGAACTAACGGCATCGCTGGAGTTATGTGAAAGTATCATATCACAACAAATTAAACTCTTACTAGAGATTAGTAATAATGTGTGGTACGACAATATTGTATCAAATTTTACCAACTGAATAAAGTAAGCCAACAGGTAGTACTAGTAATAACCGGTAGGGATGAAGCTGTTATGTTAACTTGACAAAGCCAACAACTTAATGATATTCTGTTTAAGTTTTCGTTATTCTATCTTTCTATCCATCAACATTTAAAATCTTTTTAGTGACTCCAGCTGTGCTTATGTTGTTATAGCTCTATGTCTTCATTCACAGGCGTCTCCCTGCCCTGGATTTATGACGTTTTTAGTCTTGTTGGAGTTCATTGGATGACAATGAAAGTCCACAAGGTTTCTTCTCGGTCGCAAAACTCCACTAAACGCCATGGCAAGAATAAATGGCGCAAAAAGATACACAGACTGGACTCTTCGCTCCTAAATACAAGTCCTAGGACTGCAAAGTGTGAGCAACAGATAACCAGAAGCGAGAAACCCCCATTAAAACGGTTGAAGAAGTTGTATACGAAGCCCATCCCTGAAAACAGTTGTACTGAGGAGAGAAAGGAGAAGGCCACTTCTGTGACTTTTGCTCATGTCCACACAAATGGAGGCACAGAACTGGATGAGAGCAGCAGTTCAGTGGACTCTCAAGAATGGAGTGAATATGCCAATAGTGTTCTTAAGAATGGCATGGGGAGTTCAACCTCACCTAAAACAGACCACATGGAGGAGGACGGTCTTCAGTTCCATGCCCACTTTGACCAAACCCACAACCGTGCTGTTTTAGTCATGAAACAAGGCCAGGTAGACTGATAATCTCAGCTTTACACACTGATGTGTGTGTGTGTGTAATATATATATATATATATATATATATATATATATATATATATACACACACACACACACACACATCAACATTTGAAGTGGATCAAAACCTTTCATCAGAGTTGTCCTAAAATGCATTCTTGTCTTAGGACAACTTTGATTAACTTTTTTGATCCACTTCAAATGTTGACTACTATAATTTCCATTCATAATATTGTGAATATTAGAATTACAAATTTTAAAACAGTCAAATGTTGGCCAGTTAATCATATTGGTCCCCTATCACTAGTTTCTGCAATAAGACTGACTTTTGTGTCTGATGTTTGTGCAGGTCTTGTGTTTCCGTGGGAAGTGCCTGCTCACTTGCCTCTATGGTCACGTAGAGGTGCTGGGCTTCACCATCGAGGAGGGCCAACAGCCTTACCCCCTGTTCTCACCACCGTCTCACTGCCCTCTCACCATCACGGCCTTAGGAAACAACCCCCCCTCCGGCAAGAACAAGAAAGAGGGGCTGCTGGAAGCAAAAGCCATTGTTCGCAAATATTTCTCTTCAGGTAGCATCAGGAGTGTCCTGCCTCCTTATTGCATTTATATTTTTTTTATATCGTTTTCTCACCCTCACATCTTCTAAGGCAGTGGTCTCAAACTCAATTCCTGGAGGGCCACAGCTCTGCAGAGTTTAGCTCCAACTCACACCTGCTTGGAAGTTTCTAGTGATCCTGAAGACCTTGATTAGCTTGATCAGGTGTGTTTGATTAGGGTTGGAGCTAAACTGTGCAGAGCTGTGGCCCTCCAGGAATTGAGTTTGAGACCAATGTTCTAAGGAAAGACATTGCAGGTGAATAGGGTAAAAATAGTTGTAGATATCACCATACCTATTTTATTGATTACATTAATAATTACAAAAAAAATTTGTATTACAAGTTTGCGGAAATGTCATGTTTATATATACGTTTATACATTATACATATGCATTTATGCACTTTGCATACATTTCCAGAACTGAAATCTGGACACTGAATAAAGCCAGGTTCAAAATTCTTGTTTCTTTTTTTTTTTTTTTTAATCAGTCCATGAATCAGGAAATACTGTCAACAGTCAGAAAAAAACGGTGTGTTTTTAGGAAAATTTGTACAAAATCAGGCAATTTATATATAAATAAACCTCTCTGTTAAATCATCAAAATATAGATAGGAATAAAACTGTAAAGTTTAGTGTATGTAATTGCTACTGAAGTGTCTGGCTCAATACATAAGAGAAAACTCATTTTCGGAAAATGGCTTTTAAAGGAATAGTTCACCCAAAATGAAAATTTGCTGAAATTTAGCATAACATCTCTTCCTCACCAATGGTTCCTCTGCAGTGAATGGGTGCCATCAGAGTGAGAGTTTAACAGCTGATGAAAACAACACAATAATCCACTAGTAATCTATATGACCAGTCCATGAGTTAACATCTTGTGAAGTGAAAAGCTGCATGTTTGCAATAAACCCATCAATAAGATGTTTTTAACTTCAAACCATTGCTTCCAACTAAAAAAGTCCTCTACTCATAATATTGCTTCCTCCAGTAAGAATTTTTTTTTATTGATTTTATTTTACTTGTGGATTATTGTGATGTTTTTATTAGCTGTTTGAACTCTCATTCTGATGGCACCCATTCACTACAGAGGATCTATTGGTGAGATAATAATGTATTGCTAAATTTCTCCAAATCTGTTCTGAGCAAGAAACAAACTCATCTACATCTTAGATGGCCTGAGGGTAAAGTGCCATAAAATAAACACACAAACATGTATTTTAGATGCATGAAAACCCAAATAGCTCAAAATTGAGCAGCCATGACAGTTTTTGTCTTTAGTGTCTTGCCTTAAATTAATTTCCACCTGCACTAAAGTACTTTTTTGCACTTGCTTGCTCATGTTCTGTTGTAATTTGTGTTTTTATATCTAGAACCAAATAAAAAGCTCATGAGTGAGGTGAACTCTGACTCCTGCGTGATGCTTCTGGAGCCTCTGGACATGCCGCTCACCCGCTTCCTCACCAGCTTCTCAGAGTTCTCAGAGATCTTTGGCCTCAACTCCGTAAGTTGGTGACTTCTCAGATTTTGTACATTCTTGTTTGAAATACCTGATATGTATATTGTTTGTGATGTTAAAATACATTCCCAGTTTAATATGCAGATGCAAACTATAAGTAAACCATTTGTAGGAAGAATGTAAACACTGTGACACTGTGGTGCTTGTGACATTGTTTGTTTGAGCATCCTGGCATAGCAACATAGATATATTTGTGTCTGTGTTTATGCATCTTGTAGAAGGAGCTGAAGTCTCAGGCTGCCATCTATAACCCTGTTCTGTCAGCTGTGGGTGTAACAGCTCTGCGTGGACCTTGTGCACAGGGTCTGGTGGCGTCACGTAGCTACAGAGAAGCTATAAGCAGTTTGGTCAGTGCCTGGGCAGGTAACTAATTGGACTAATTCTATAATTAAAAAGTTGATATAAACTGTATAAATGATTGTATAAAATATAATTGAGTAATTTAAAAAATATATATATATTTGCCCACAGGGGAGTTTGACCGCTGTCCTGTAATTCTTGCGTGTGGGGGGAAGTCCTCTGGCAAATCCACCTTCAATCGACACCTTATTAACAGCCTTCTCAATCAGTGAGTTCAAGCGGTTCATTTTATCAGTGTAGTAATAAGAGGATAAATTAAGAGTAATCTTGAGTAATCTCTACCTTGTTGTGTGTGTAGCACTGCAAGCGTAGAGTATTTGGAGTGTGATCTAGGCCAGACTGAGTTCACCCCTCCCGGATGTCTTTCCTTGAACACAGTTACTGAACCACTGCTGGGTATGTATCATATTCTCCATCTCCATATAGCCACAGGAAGTACATTTTTCTTGACCAGTATCATTTAAAAAGATTCTGTCTATTCAAAATCTTTGTATTACAAAAATTCAAAAGTGTCTTACATCTAGCATATGTTCTTTGTTATGTACCCCCAAAAATGGACGTTTGTGATTGTGTTGTTCTTTCTTAGGGCCTCCTTTCACACACATGCGTGACCCAGAGCACATGGTGTATTATGGTCAGGCAGATTGTCAGGCTGACATCGATCGGTATCTGGAGTCTCTCAAATCCCTCTGGCGCCATGTCAGTGGAGAAAGTCCTGTCATCATCAATACTATGGGCTGGATCAGAGGTCAGCTATAAAAATATTGCACATGAAATAGGAATATTGATTTGAATAGTATATTGACTCATTAAAGGGATAGTTCACTTTGAAATTAAAATTTGATATCTATCAGCTTACCCCAAGGGCATCCAAGATGTAGGTGTCTTTTTTTCTTCAGTAGATCCAATTTTGATATTTTTAGGTCAAACCGTTCTGGTCTGTCAGTCATATAATGGCAGGTGTAGGTCACTGTAACTATAAGAGGGAAAAAGAACATGCACAGAGAAATCCAAATTAAACAATTCCCCATCGTAACTACACATTGATGGCCTAAGACACGAAACCAGAGCGCGCGCATCCTGTGTGTGTCGTGTGTGCGCGCGCTCTGGCTTAGTCTGCGCAAGCGCCGGAAGTGATCTCTCGCGCCAGAGCACGTGCTCTGGCGCACACACCGGATGCGTGCGCGCACTCAGATCACTTGGACATGGTTGTGTACAAGAGGTAAAAAACGATATAAATACTGTTCGTTTTCTCACACAAACCGCTCGTTTCGTGTCTTAGGCCATCAATGTGTAGTTACGATGGGGAATTGTTTAATTTGGATTTCTCTGTGCATGTTCTTTTTCCCTCTTACAGTTACAGTGACCTACACCTGCCATTATATGACTGACAGACCAGAACGGTTTGACCTAAAAATATCAAAATTGGATCTACTGAAGAAAAAAAGACACCGACATCTTGGATGCTCTTGGGGTAAGCTGATAGATATCAAATTTTAATTTCAAAGTGAATTATCCCTTTAATGGATCTCGAATATTTATCCAAAAATTAGGACTGTCAGTCAATTTAATAGCTTGATATACTGATTAAGCTGGGTGAGAAGTTTTTTTTTTTTTTTCTAAAATTGGTAGCCCTATTAAGAATATTTAATATTTATTATTTTGTTTTTAATATATAATAGTTTTCTTTAGAGATTCTGGTACTGATTTATCACGTCTTTCTCTCTTTCACAGGCCATGGCTTTCAGATACTGGTTGACCTCATTCGACTGTTTTCTGTTACGCATGTGGTACAGCTGAGTTTTGGAAATGCACCACAGTGTCAACTTCTTACCCCAGACTTCCTCAGAACTGCCCACGGCTGGCAGACACACCCTCCAACGCCGCCCACCTTGACAGAGGAGCCAGCCAGCCATCCCTCCATTCGATCTCATGTATTTCTTAGTGTCCAATCAGAATTTGAAGGCGCTGGGAGATCTGGAGAAATGTAAGCTGGCCAGCTGTGCCCTTTGGATTTTAACTGTACCTTTGATCAGTTGGCAGTTGTTTTGGTGAACATGTAACTAGTTCAGATTGGTCGTACATATTTGGATATTACTACTATTACAAATTCCCATCCTGCATTCCTCATAGGCAACATCAGCGCAGTAATGAGCTGCGAGACCTGGCTCTGCTCAGCTACTTCAGTAAGCTGCAGTCCCCAGAACATGGCCCCATCCGCCCGCTCCACTGCTTCATACCCTACCAGGTTTTTATTTCATTTTTTTTATTTTAAAAATAATTTGAAGTTTAAGTTTAATTTTATTTTAAGTCTTATATTTCAACCAGGTTTTTATTTTAAAAATAATATTATAATTTATTTCTTATTTTTTTCATATTTTAATTTTATATTTTATTCAATGTTTATTTTTCATTTAATTTATTTAATGTAGTTAATTCATTTTTTATCATTTATTTTTTATTTTGAATTATTTTTTTATATTTCTATCTTGTTTTCATTTTTCATTTATTTTGGATTTTTATTTTACTTTTCTGATCATGTATGACTAATTAATTTTAGTTTTTCATAATTTTTTATTTTATTTTTGTTTCTTTTTTTATTTTGAATTTGTATCATATTTTATTTCATTCTAGTTTATATTGTGTTTTTTATTTTGAATTATTTTTCTTTTGTTGTTTTATTTTATATTTTATTTAGTTTAATTTGTATTTTATTTTATATTTTAGCAGTGTATGATTCTTTTAAGTGAATGTCTTATTATGCTATATTATTGCAGGTCCCACACTCAGCAGTGGCTATAGGTGTAACACACTGTGAGGTTGCACCCAACAACATCATCTATGCGGCCAATGCCAGTATAGTGGGATTATGCTGTCTTAGTGAAAAGGTTATGGGAAGAGGAGGTCCTGTTGTACTCTCCCAAACTCCAATTTGTCAATGCGTGGGCCTAGGTGTGTATTCAGGGCTTTTAATATGTGAATTTGAAATTGAATTGATCTGTCAAATTGCATAGCACACGTTTTTACATTACAAATGTTCATTATACATCAATGCAAGATTATACAATGTTCCTTTAAATGTAATGTATCTGCTGTTGTGTTTTTAAGCTGTTCTGAGAGGGGTAGACATGGCACGTGGTTTGTACTTTCTGGTTACTCCAGTGTCCCCCTCTGTCCTGAGGCATGTGAACTGTCTCCTGCTGGGAGAGATCACTCTGCCTAAAATATTGCTCACCAAGCAGGTACGTGAATCAGCATTATATTCTACTGTTCAAAGGTATAGAGTTTGTCACTTTTTAATGTTTTTGAAAGAAGTCCAAACTTTTCATTGGTAGTGTAGATCATGAAATGGGTTCCTGTTATACAAAACAAGGGATGCATTTTACAATTAAGTCACTCAATATAAAGGTCCAAGTGATATAACCATTTGTGTGATGGCTAAATGGTTAAGTGCTGAAGGGTTATCAAAACTTGATGGGTCTTTGTTGTTTTCTCTTGTTCCAGCATGGAGTTGAAGGAGATTTACCTTACATTACCACAGACTACAGTTTTGAAGTCCAAGGGGCAGGAAAGCTTCACATCTACAAGGGATTGGCAAGGCCTGGTTTTATAAAGTCAAATAACTAAGCTCTTCTGTATGGACTCTGCTTTCTGTGAATGACATTTGTATCCTTGTATTTGTTTTATACCCTAAATATTGAGGTAAAATTTGCCATTGAATGTACAAATCCCCACAAGTATTTTGGCTTTTGATCTGTATACTGTGGAGAGATGGAGTGTATGAGTGCAGATGCTGTTTCTTTATCTCTTGTTGAATGGCTCCATGTTTAAGAGCCATATGAGAAACTCTTCCTAGTGTTTTGATTTGCTGTACTGTTACAGTTTGTCAACATGTCACTGAGAAAATGTCATTAAGAGTCTTTGTTTTCTTTTACCAAGTCACATTCCCAAACCAAGATAATGCAGACTGTAAAATATTAAAGTGGGTTACATTTTTGTCAAGAAATTAGTCTTTTAGTTTCATTGACCATCTGTTTGTTTGTTTGTTTTTTTTATTTAAATTGAGAAGTGAATAGATTAGTACACAGTGTTGTACTGTGGAATACAATATAGTACTGTAATAACAAAACTGCTTGTTTTTTAGCATTTAAATAATATTAGATTATTTTAATTCAACTTATTTTAAATGCCATTTTGTTGCCTCTTTGAATGTTTGCTGAGATCCTCTAGTTGACAACCAGTGCAAAAGATGCCTCAGTTAGGTGTCTTTATGTGCATTTATTTACTGCACTGGATCTGTGCATTAGATATAAACATACCAATTATACAAACAACACTGGCCTTTGACTTCACAGTATCTGCCTTCACTTGCTGCTTTACAACATACAACATTCACTGTATTTAGCAGTAGGTGGCGCTACAGTTTTCCCAATTTTCACTTTCAAAGTGCTTATACTGGCATGATAATCAGTGTTGGGAAGGTTACTTTGGAAATTTGATAGGTTACAGATTACAAATTATCTTATTTGAAATGTAATAAGTAGTGCAACTATTTCAATTATTTTATTAAAGTAGTGTAACTGATTACATTTGATTTTCTAAATTTCTAATGAATGTTTTCAACTGTATAATCATTTTCAAACATTTAAAACAGGCAGGGATAACCTTACTGTAGTGCTCAACCTCATTTACTGTCAGACTTTCAAAATTCATTATTGCTTGAATTAAGATTATAATAATTTAATTTTAAAGCATAGCCACCACAAAATCAGACTTCAGCACCTCTTTCTACTTTTAGATCGTTCTGAGGTTAAATACACATTTAAAATCATAATAAGATAGTTTAATAGCTATGATACTGTTTTTGAGATCAAATCTTTGCATAGCTATGACAGCTATGTGTGTGTGTGTGTGTTTGTGCGTGCGTGCGCGTGTGTGTGTGTACAGGTTTATATATCCTGGTGGGGACTTAAACCTGAATACACAGAGACTCATGGGCACTCGTGTCACAAATACAAAAGCTTATAAATCATACAGAATGCGTATGATTTTTTTTGAGAAAGTACAAATGCACAAAGTTTCCTGTAAAGTGTAGGTTTAGGTGTAGGGTTGGTGTAGGGCGATAGAAAATACGGTTTGTACAGTATAAAAACCATTACGCCTATGGAGAGTCCCTACAAGGATAGCGCGCGCGCGTGCGTGCGTGTGTGTGTGTGCGTGTGTGTGAAATTAAGATGTAACTCCCTTTGTAATCGTTCAAATTTTCATAAGTAACTGTAATTTAATTACACATTTTTTTCTCGGTAACTGTAACAGATTACAGTTACATTTATTTTAAATTAACGTAATTCAATTACATGTAACTAGTTACTCCCCAACACATTATTTTATGTACAATATTGTCAAAGCAGGGCACGCACACACACGGTAATAGAAAGCAGAAATAATGTAATATTATTACAATGTTTAATAATAACACGACTCCTATTTATTTCGTTTTATGAATATAGAACTTTATCACTAATATTAGCTGCTTTTTTATATTTCACTTCCATACAGTTAAAAAGTACGTTTATTTATCTACGTATGAAATTTTGTACTTCATTTTGACAGAAATCACATGAGTAACATGTTGAACTTAAAACAGTTTCAGTTTCACTGTGTGCTTTGGTAAACACCTGCCAAGCCCAGAGAGCGTGACGTCATCGCCAGCAAGATGTAAACAAGGAAGAGAGTAAAGGCGCCGAGCAAAGGGTTCCGGTTTGTGTTGATTAAAAGCCAACTCAGCTCAGTTCAAGCTTTATTGTTTTTTTACGCGTTTACTGTATATTACTTCTACACACTGATTAACAAATATTTCGTCATATTGAAAACCTCTCATAGTCACAAACACGTTTAATACCTAATTATTGCCAGGATGGACCCCAAACACAGACAGATACTTCAGCGGAACAGGCGTAATCTAGTCACGGCATTAAATCCTGCAGACATCTGCGATGGACTTTTGTCAAAGGGGGTCTTCACCCAGGACATGATCGATGAAATACAGGTAATACTCATGTCTTTGTTCACATAAATGGGAAACTGGGAACGGGATTATGAAAGTTCACAATGACCACATGTGAAAGTTCACAAAGGAACAGTACAGTTTGTTATTTATTCACTCACCCTTATCAAACCGTATGACTTTCTGTCATTTTGTGAAACACAAATGATGAATTCTAAGCATAATAACTGTCAAAGTCACCCTTCACTATAATTGTATGGTAACATGATGCACTGAAAGTGAAAGAAAACTCAGACTGTCGGTTTCTAACAATCTGCTTAACTGTCATGCTTCATACTGGATGTTCACACTCCACTTGTTAATAATGTACATTGTTTAGTTTACAATTATGAAGGTAAGATGATATGACCATTCATGTGTGAGTGGTTCCCATATTGCAAACCTGCAAATGTGAAACATTTTTGTTCTCCTAACAGAGCAAGATAACAAGACGTGACCGAGCCAGGCAACTGGTGATAAACTTAGAGACGAGAGGGAGTCAGGCTTTCCCAGCCTTCCTGGAGTGTCTGCGAGAAACTGGCCAACATGACCTCGCAGAGCTCCTTCAGTGTGGTGGTGGTGCTGGTCTGCCTCCTTCTGTGCCCATACAGCCTTCGCTGATCCCTCTGCCAGTCCGTAAGTGTGTTATTTCCATTAAAAACACAGGATTTACTTGGATATATTTACTTAGGATGTTCCCATAATACAGTGGAACATAAAACGCCCTCACCTACCCATGATCTTCTTGAGCCTTACCTGTAACTGGCATTCTGCAATGAATTTTCCCTAAAGTATATTAAAAGATGCATAGAGATATCTTATGATTCATTGCAGAAAATCCAAAATATACAGAAAAACCAGACAGACCTGATTTTACTCCATCACGGTTAGAACCACTGAGACCAGAACGACTAGCTGTGCTCAATCCTCTTAGCCCATGTGAGTCAGTCCTGTTTTAATTCTCAATAAAGTATGTTAGTTCTCATCTGTTATTAAAAAGTAAAGTGCAGTGTGGTTAGAAAGCATGAATAACCTTTGGATTTATGCATTTACACAGCTTCTGAAACTCAAGTGGTGAGACCAACCAGACCGAGAAGAGACAGTATACAGGTAACTGTGTTCATTCTCAGCGAACAATCCTGAATGTTTTAAAAGTCATTCATTCTTAATTATTCACTGATAATTGTGTGCAAGTGATTCTCTAAATTTAGAAGTGTATGGTTTCCAAAAAATAAAAAATTTAAGCAGCACAACTGTTTTCCATATTGATTATAAGAAATGTTTATTAACACCAATACTATAATATTTGAATACTATTTTCAATAGGTATTCATATAAGAAAATGAAAATAAAAGAATGCAAATATGTGCAAATGTGCATATTTAAGCATATAACACTACTGTTCAAATGTTTGGGGTCAGTGAGATTTCATATGGCTTCTAAAAATCCAGCTTTGTCATCACAGGAAGTAATTACATTTCAAAATATAGTAAAGTAGATAACAGTTCTGTCATAACAACTCTCTGAAAGATTAGCATGGTAATATTTTTATAGCAATTTTAATGTATTTGGTTTTGGTGGAATAGATCTGCTACGCTGCTGCTGATGAGGCAGAGCAAGTACCGAGACTTGCTACTGTCAAAATATCCTCAGACATGCTGCTGTGAGCATCTAAGACTTCCTGTTGCTGCACATATAACATGCATGAAATTACCCGTAGCAGATCTAGACAGGTGGAGCTGGGGAAGGTGGAGGGTTACTGAAGCGTGCAGCAAACTGCTACAGCAAACACTGGCCAAGTATTTGAATGTTGAGCAGCGAGCTCATTGGCTGCTGATGCAACAAAAATCAATCCGCTGCACCATGTGAATAATGATGTGATTATATCAGACTGAGTTAGGACTTAGCCTGCGCCAACTATTTAAAATTTTTATTTTAAATTGTAATAAAAGTAGTTTTTACTGTATTTTTTGATCAAATAAATACCACTTTGGTGAGCATAAGAGACTTCTTTTTAAAACAACGACAACAAAAAAAAACTTAATTGCACCATTGTACCTGATCACCCACTTAATATTTTTTGTGCAGTGCTATAAGATGGATGCCAGTCCATGTGGGATCTGCCTGATTATAAACAATGTGGATTTTGACCCAGACTGTGATCTAAAAGATAGAAAGGGGTCCGACATTGACTGCGACAAGATGGAGAAAAGATTTAAATCTCTCAACTTTGAGGTTATTGCAAAAAGGAACTTGAAGTACAAAGTAAGCACAGTGCTTCCTCTTCTTCTCACTGTAAACAAAGCAGTAAGATAAAAGTCTGTCTGTCTTTAATACATTTTAAAAATGAATAAAAAAAATTTCTCCCCTCTCTAGCGCATAAGACACGAGATGGCATCTTTAGCAAAGAGGGATCATTCTGCGTATGATTGCTGTGTGGTGATCATCCTTTCACATGGTACTGAGGTAAAAGTAGTCACATATTTTTTCTTCAAAAAAAGAGGATATATGTTATATTTGTTTTCACATTTATGAAGACTATTAGTTTTCTACAAAGAAGTACAACCTGCAAAGCAATTTTATTTGCTTCCTCCTTTTTTGTAGAACACCATCAAGCTATCCAATTACAAAAACATTAGTGCAATTTTCTCATTCTGCTTTGGTGCTCGACATTTCTCTAATGTTTAGGCAAACCACAATCGTTTTCCCGGAGCAGTTCATGGTGTTGACGGACCAGCTGTCCCAGTTCAGTTAATCACAAACTACCTCAATGGCCAGAACTGTCCTTCTCTGCAGGGCAAGCCCAAGCTGTTCTTCATCCAGGCCTGTGGAGGAGGTGGGCATCTCAAAAATCTTTCACAAGTCTTGTAGCTAAAAGATGTGGTCACATTGACTATTGTTTTAAGAAATACTGTTTCCAAGTCCAAACATACTGTATATGAGTTTCATTTGAGAATACTATCCCAACAGCCGTTTATGAGCACTATTTATTCAAATCACACATTTAAGGCATTGATATACTCACAGAGAAGTTTTTTTGTTCTTCATTTAGAGGTAAAAATAAGTTTGAATGCCGGCGTCCACACTGCTGAAAATGACGTTTTGATGAATATATAAATGCATGCTTTCCTCTCAGTAACAAAAAAACACAACTAAAATGACAGTGGTGAGAAAACAGCAGTTTGATCATAGGTGTGAATATTTGCATGAGCGAACTTCATTTTGGCCTTATTTAGTTGTTAGTTATTTAGAAAGGATATCACACCAGTTCATTCTTCATTTTTGCTTGAAGTATACTGGGGCCTTTAAGCTAAGCTTTTAAAAGCACAGTGTACACTACAGTCTTCATGCTCACAGCATCCTGGATAACAATATTTTAATGATTCATAAAAGATGAATCACTGTCTGCCTTAAGCTAAGGATCTTGATTTTTCATTAGTATTACAGCTCACCATGAAGAATTTTCCCCACGCAGATTTCGCAACTGGTTCAAGTTGAATTCGCAGTGTTAACCAACAGAAAGCTGCTTGGTTTGTAGGAGATTTCTGTGTAAGCTGTGCTTCATACTTCACTACATTATTTATGATAGATAATGGACCTTTTCCAAAATTTTGCTAATGTGACCACACCTAAAAAATAACCAGAGGTTTTTAAATATAACATTTCCTAGTGTGCTGTAGTTTTTCAGATTATGCTAACTTTTTTCTGCTCACCTGTAGGTGAGAAGGACACAGGTTTTGAGGTTTCTCCAGATGAGGTGGAGCCCTCTATGGGTGGGATAGATGACCAGATGGACGCTATTCCCATATCCTCCAGCAGTGACTCTCTCAGCACGTCTGATGAACTTGATGCTCGGGCCACTTTGCCCACACCCAGCGATATCCTGGTGTCCTACTCAACCTTTCCAGGTCTGTGTTTTGGTCATTACAGAATTACATGTTGTGCCTTAAATAGTTTTTTGGTTGATTAATATTTCCCTTTTGACTGGCAAACACAAGTAAATGACACATGCTAATGCATTTGCAGGCTATGTCTCCTGGAGGGACACGCAGGCCGGATCCTGGTATGTGGAGAATCTTGATCGTGTGCTTGAGGAGAATGCTGCAACAGATGATCTGGTGACCATGCTAATGATGGTACGTCTTTGTCCTGTAAAGCTTCTTAAAACAGCTAATAGATACAATAAATATGTCTTCAAACATGGAAAAATCACACCAAACCAAATTATGCAGTAATAATGCTACCAGTTGGGGTACAGCAGTATTATGGTATGTTTCCATATCAAGCAGTAGATATTCTGCTATTTTATTTATTGTGCTATCTTATAGATAATTTGTTTAAAAGATTTGACGCCAAGCAAAAACTATAGTCTGCTCCTCAAACTGCATCGCATACAAACTCTTCCTGTTGAAGTGCTATATTTTCACTGGTGCCAGACATAAAATTCATTCATACTTTTAAGTTGCATTTACACTGAAACAAAAAATCAGATTTTAAAATCACGTGTGATTCAGATTGAATATTGTCGGATCTGTGCATAAAGCCCTGCAGTGTAAACGCAGCCTTAGGTTTGTGTCCTGTGTCCAAAAAATAAATAAAGCTAAACGTATTTTAAGTTAGATTAATTACATAGATTAGTTAGATATTTAAGCAAAAATAGACACTATTAATATCATTTGTGCCTATGTAATATACCAAAATGTTTTGGTTTGATTTTCAAGCACGAATAATATATATATTTTTGCATTAAAATAAATTATATATATGAAATATCTGTTTTCTTTAGGTAAATGATGCAGTCTCCCAGATATCTGCCAAAGGCCTGTATAAACAAATGCCCGGATCTTTCAACTTCCTCCGAAAACTTCTCTACTTTCAGTCTTCACGGTCATGATTACTTGAAGACTTGTTTTTTTGTTTTTTTTTTTGCTGCATTTGGAACTCTACCATGTACTTGATATAATGTGATAAAAAAAAAAAATTACATCATAAACTTAACCACGTGAACAGACCATTTGACTGGAATTTTTGTTTTTAACATGATTCTATTTTTAGAATTCTACATTTGCAAGCAGAAGATAAACTTCACAAATATAAACCACTAAAAGCATGTAACTTGTTAATTGTAAAAGTGCAGATGGATTTTTTAAACTTTCTATAGTGCAAAGCAGTAGGAGAACAATAGACTTTTAATGCAGTTGTGGTTCAGTTGTGGTATTTTACGGTGGTTAACTGTCACACTGTGTTCTTAAGAAATATCCAGTTGCATACTGTGCATCTTTTCTACTGAATAAAAAATACATTTCAGATAAATAAAAATCTATGATCTAAATGAACCGTATAGTTCCATTAATGAGACTAATATAGTCACAAACTGACTTAGATTTAGATTTATCATGGGAAACAGATAAGACACTCAGGAGAGGAAGGAAATGAATAGGTCCTCACACACTAACACCAATAAAACGCATATAAGTGCAAAAGAACTGTGTGAGAATATGAAAGCAAAGCTAGGTCTCATGTTTAATAATAAAGTGAATTTCAACTGTTATTAACTTATTTGGTACTAAGTAGGTGCCATCTGTTGCAAAAACAGAACATATCTGTTTTTATTTCCTCCTTTTGTGCTTCATAACTTTGGATGGATTAAATAAATAGGAACAGTGCAGCTGCACAAGTGAACAAAAATGACCTGTGATGCAATGTGATCCATACAAGCCGCTTCTCCTTCCGTTAAAGGAAAACTGAAAGGTCATAATGCTTATCTTGCGGTCAAAGCAGCTATCAATTTAGATGCATCAGAATCAAAGCGGTTTCCACTACCTATGTTTGTTTCAACCTTATTATTGTCGACCTGTGTGGGAAGATCTTCAATGGAAACTGCCGCTTACTTTCAGAATGACATCAGTCCTTTTAGATGTCTAAACAGGCAGACATAAATAGCCATTACTGAGGCATATAACTCCAAATAAAGCATTTCAGATAAATGGCTGCTTGAATCCAAATTGAAAAGATAGTGTTTGTGAAAGTGAGAAAGCACGGTGAGGGAGGAGGGGCCAGTAATGTGAGGTTTTACTCAGCATTCAGTACACTTACTGTCAGCACACAGTGACCGAGTGAGGAAGGAGAACGGTCTTGTCTTTCTCTGTATATCATAGTGCTTGTGTGCGAGAGAAAGACGGTTTCTCAGGACTTTGGTTTGGACAAGCGATACTAAGGGAGTGTGGAATCTGTTTAAGAGTATAAATTGAGAATGCCAATGTGAACATCTGCAGGATCTACTAAGGTAAGTGTTGTGGGTTTACTTACAAATACAAAAATAGCATGATTTTGTTGTTTTATTATGTAATTTATTTTGTAGTTGTCCGTTTGCATGTGTTATTTGGTCAGATTTCATACATTACTTTTGACTAATACAAAAATATAATTCTTAATGCATATTAAACATTTTTTTCACACATATTGCTAAAGTAACTTCCTCAGAAAATAATATTCTGAAAAACAGAGTTTTATCCTAAGCCTGCAGGAGTAGATAGAGATAAATCTTATGGCAAGAAAACTGATTAAAATTTGCTTGTGGTTGGGAAACATGCATGTTTAATTCCTGAATATGTCTGTTTGTCATATTTGGAGATCTGAAATCAATTATTTCGGTGAACGTTTAGTTACTTTCATGAGATGTAAATGAGGAAGTTTCTGTGAAGAATGATAGAAGGAGAGAGTCTGAGGGGGTGGCCTGTTGTCATGACTCATGGTCAGAGTGTGCTGCTGCAGTCTAATTTGCTCTTAACACAGGAAGTCTGCTACCTTCCCCTTTTTTTTGACTCCCTAGATGTGCAATTTGTTCACTACAACTGAACAGTGCACTGTACATCCACTGTACTTTAGGTCACTGCTGTGACACTTCTGCTGGAGATTACAATCAGCACATGAATAAGTGCAGTGTCTTAGTATAGAAATTGTTTTGGATTGTGTGTGTGTGTGTGTGTGTGTGTGTAGATATATGTGTGTGTGTGTGTGTGTGTTTATTCTCAATTTGTCTTTCTTTTGAATCTGAATATATTATACAAGACATTTTATATGGTGTTAAATGATGAGTGTTTATAGTCTTCTAGACAGCAAATTAATTATTGTACACAATGGTTGATTGTCTCAGGACTTGCGGTATTGTAGGTTTACCAATCAGGTTGAGTATGAGTTTGACCTTGATTGATCTTGCCGCTAAAATGGATGAAATGATAATAATATTTCCACAGAAATTTTTCTGACCACAGAAATGAGAATTTCACATTCATGTGAAGTTCTCATTTCTGTGGTCAGAAAAAATTCTGTGGTCAAGATTGGTCAAAATGGGTCAAAATATAAAATTAAAAGCATGACGTGCTAATGAAAATCTTTTCAAGTATATTCTTTAAACTTCTACATGGCTTCTGTTCATTCACCTAGCTGGAGCTACAATGTCGTCCCATGTCAAACTGAGGAGGGACAGAGTGGGGACGGCGGACTATGATACACAAATTAAAGGTAACAGACGTCCTAACATTGTATACACTTTAAGATTTCGCAATGGAAACCCAAACTATTCCAGTAAGATTAAATTTGCTGATCGGTAAATTGCAAGTTTTATATGTGCCAAAATCACTGATAACCAATTTATTAAATTTTGCTAAAGTTAGTTAATAAAAATAGAACTGTTCATACTTAGTTCATAGCTCAGGTACATTAAATAATATTAACAGATACATTTTGTAAATATCTATCTGTCTATCTATCTTGTTTAACTTTGTGAAGTCAACATGTTCCAGTTAACTGTTTTTTGACACCTGTCAAATGAAACAGATTAACAGAGAGGAACTATAGAAATTCAATTGCTCTCTCTCTTTCTCTCCACTAGAGGTGCGTTTGCAGCTGGCAGAGCAGTTGAGGATATTTGACGGTCAGGTGGAGCAGAAGACTCAGGTGTTCCAAGATCTGATCGATTATTTGCGCAGACGAGGCGAGATTGAGGGGGAGTACGCCCGCTCACTGGACAAACTGTGTGACAGGTTCTCCTCCAGAACCAGGAAGTGAGGATATGAAAAGAAAAAAAAATCACCATTAATGCATGAAAAACTGTTCTTAACCTGTGAAGAATCAGTATATACTGTAAAAAAAAAAAAAAAAATTGGGACTTATGCCACCCTTAAAGAGCAATTTATTTTAAAGAGAGATACCCCAAACATAGCAAGCAAAAATGGCACTATAACATATTATATATATATATATAATTCTGTATATACTACCTATCAAACGTTTGGGGTCAGTTAGAAAGTTTGGCAACACCAAGCATTTGTTAATTTCAGCATCTAGTAATACATTATTAAAATCAAAAGTTGTATCTGTTAATATTATTTAATGTACCTTAACTAAGAATTAATGGTTGCACAACTAACATGAACAAAAAAATGTAAAAAAAAAAAATACTGTAACAATTGTATTGCTTATTGTTAGTTAATGCATTAGCCAATATTAACAAATTATTGTAAAGTGTTACTAAATGTTTTTGACAGAAGTCTTATATGTTCACCAAGGCTGCATTTATTTGTTTAAAAATACAGTAAAATTAGTGATATTGTGAATTATTATTACAATTTAGAGTAATTTTTTCTATTTACATTTATTTTAAAATGCACTTACTTCCAGCAATTATTTGAATTACATACCTTTTGTAACATTATAAATGATTTTTCTGTCACTTTGATCAATTTAATGCATCCTTTCTCAATAAAACAATTAATTTCTTTAAAAAAAAAAACAAAAATAAAAAATCTTACTGACCCCAAATTTTAAACAGTAGTGTATATATTTAGTTTCAGGCCTGCTGTGTATCTGTTGCTTACCAGGAACTATCTAACTCAGTTCTCTGTTTCTATGCTCCTCAGGAAGGAGCCTAGCCATCAGTCAGTGGTTAACTGCTGGCAGGTGTTGTTGATGCAAACACGTCAGGAGAGCAGAGATCACAGTTTCTTGAGTGACAGCTACAGCAACACTCTGCCTCAGCAGCTTTCACACTGTGTTGAACATGCCCAACGTTTGGCCAAACGGGTATACACCCACCATCACACATATACACCATCTCGCTCACACACACACACACACACACACACACACACATCTTCATATCCTTCCACATTTGCAAAAACAAACACCCACACACTTGGAGCAAACATGCCCACGTATAAACATGTGGCTTCCTTTGCACTGACACTTTGCAGACAGTGCTCAGAAACACCTTTGACATAGTCCCCTGCCACTCGCCTGACATTGTAATACAAATACATTGTAATATCTTTTATCTTTCGGGGGGGGTTTTTTTCATTGTTTACATTTTTCAGAGCAGAGACATTTGCACCCAGTTACAGGATGGACTTCTGAAGGTCACCACAGAACTTCATACTGTGAGCTTAACCCCTCATTCCTCTCATCGAGCCACATTTTTCTTTCAGAAACGATGTTTACTTGCATTTAATGGATGGTAAAATGTCACTGCAAACCTCATTCCTATTTTTGTTGAAAACCAGGCCTTGAAGACATATTACCAATACTACACTGAGTTCCTGTCTGCAGAAAGCAAACTAAAGGAGGCAGTCAGACTGGAGGAAAAGCAGAAGCAAAGTGCTTCTAAAAAGATGGAACGACAAATAGAGAAAGTATATCTCCCTTTTTAATACCTAAATATGAAATAGTTGTGAATGAAATGGTTATAATTTAGATATATTTAAGGTTTAGTACAAGTTAAGCTCAACTTGTGGCATAATGTTGATTACCTAAAAAGAGAGGGGGGGAGGGGAATTTCCCACATATTATATTATTCTCTCTCTCTATCTTTTTTTGTATATACAAATTTTGTATATATTACCATTCAAAAGCTTGGTTAGGTTAGAAGGTTTTTGAAAGAAGCCACTATTTCTTATACTCACATATGTAATTTAATTAAAAATAAAGTAAGAAAAAAGGAATGTTATGAAATATTATTATAGAATTTAAAATAATTATTTTCTGTTTCACTGTATTTTAAAGTGTAATTTATTCCTGTTATAGCAAAGCCAAATTTTTGCAGCCATTACTCCAGTCTTCAGTATCACATGATCCTTCAGAAGTCATCATAATATTCTGATTTGGTGCTCAATATTTAACATTTCTTGTATTATCAATGTTAAAAAAAAAGAGTTGTTCTGCTCAATATTGTTGTGGAAACCGTGAAATAGAATAAAACAAGAAACAAGAAATTGTGGCCACAAATTATGAATTCATTCCCTCATTATAGTTATCTCATGCCTATGTTATTATTTTATTATTTTGTTGATGTTGTTTTTAAAGAACTTTAGGAATGTGTCAAAATTGTGTTAATCAACATTATGCCACAAAACAATTGACTGGTGACAGAATCAAAGGAAGGAAGAGACACTGTTACAGTGTTTTGCCTGCATGAACATGAGCTGCATCCTCCACTGTGCAGAGTGATGTGGGGCAAGTGTTCGCTGCATATGATTGGCAGACTATAGATCATAGCGGTTGGTTATTGTGGTCACCATGTGTGATTTGACGTGTGACTCACTGAATGTGTGTGGATAAGTGATTGTTCCAGTAACATCTGAGGTTACATCTCCCCGCTTTATGTGTGCACAGAGGCAAAGTAAAGTTCAGGAGATTCAGCTAAAGTGCACAAAAGCACGCAATGACTACCTCCTCAACTTGGCTGCGGCAAATGCATGCATGAACAAATACTACCTTCAGGATCTCTCCACTCTCATAGATGTGAGTTCGTTACATTCAGTCTATATAATCAGGTTTCAGTACTGAGCAGGTTTAACTCAACCTCTCATTGCATGTCCTCTCAGTGCTATGATCTGGGTTACCACCAGTCCATATCCAAGGTGTTTCATTTTTACGTGGCCAGCCGCCAATGGGCCCAGCAGAACTTGAGCACTGGGTTGCAGCAGCTGGACACAACTGTGTCAGAACTGAACCAGAACCAGGACAGAGACACTCTCATGCAGACCAACATCTCTGCCTTTTGCCTGCCCCTCCGCTTTCAGTACCAACCCTACGAAGGCGACCAGGTACTTCTTGATAAAATGTGTCTGTGTAAGTGGAGAAATGTGTGGTTGCTTATTTATGTATCCTTTTCCAGGTGGTTGAGGTGTCGGCAAAGTGTGAGATGATGGGTGAGCTGGTGACTCGCTTCCAGCAGCTGCAGTCCAGGCTGTGTTCAGTCACCACAGATGTTGAGGAGGTACGCAAACCCAAAGCACCACATGCGGCACTGCTACTAAAAAATAGGATAGATGTGGGGATATTTGGAGGAATGAATGCTGTATCTTTGTGTACTCATTATAAATCGAATGAGTCTGTTTGTCTAAACATGAATATGCATACAATTTATTGCAGTCTGGCAAATTACTTCAGTCAGCTCAGTCTTCCATGTTGGATGGTATTGTAGAGGACACCTTTGGATCTACCCCAGACTTTCCTAGTTGCTCATCATCACCAGATGGGAACAGTGATATATCAGTCAGTAAGACCTATCAGCTGAAACGCAGAGCCAGCCTTCCGGACACTGAGACTTTGTACTTCTCGGTAATCAAACATATATACATACATATATATACATATATATATATATATATATATATAAATTATTATTATTATTAAATATTTAAGATATTAAATGACATTTTTAAATACTGTTGTTTAAAACTTTCTGTTCATCAAAGAATCTGGAAAAAATGCATCATGGTTTCCAACAAAAATATTTCACAAAATGCTTTTCAACATTGATATATCTATATATACAGTGGAGATCAAAAGAACCTACAATTTCCTAAATTTCAAGGTCACTGCTTAGTCCTGTTTGAAGTTTTCCTAACAGGAGTAGAAGGGTAGTTTTTAAAGCATAAATTAATTGTATTCTGAAGCAAAGTACGAAAAACTTAAATGAGATATTTGAAAAAGAACTCTGATCAAAATTAGAGAACACTTACAGATACCTACCTACAAGTTTTAAGTTTTTACCTACCTGCATTTTCCTTAACTATATGACAAACCCTGTTTAACTGACAGCATTCCTCCAATTGTAAGATGGCGGGCAGCTCTAAGGTGACTGAAACCCTGTGACAGGAGGTTGTCCAGACGAAGGCCAAAGGGATGACTTTTTCAGCCATTGCAAGAGAAGTTGGTCATTCCAAATCTGTGATTTCTCGAATATTGCAGGCTTACAGTGACACTAATTCATTCAAGTCCCCTAAAAAGGCTGGTTGTCTACGTAAGACAAATGAATGAGAAGACAGCACAATATGGAGAATCTCAATGGGGAATTGGTTCAGCACTGCAGCTGGAATTGCTTGCCAGTACAGCGCTGAACGGTATGGATTTCTCTCAGCGTGTTTAAGAGAAGTCGGACTGAAAGTGCACTCTGCAGTGACCAAGCCTCTCATCAGCAGAAAGAATCAAAAGGCTAAGCTCACCTTTGCTGAGGAGCATGTTGTGTAGAGAGAGGGGAACTGGTCCAAGGTTCACTTTAGTGATGAAAACAAGTTTAATTTATTGAGGTCTGATGGGAAACATTTTGTTTAGTGTCCAGCTGGGGAAAGACTGAAGCCCAAGTGCGAAAAGAAGTCAGTGAAAGGTGGAGGAGGAAGTGTCATGATTTGGGGGATGTTTTCTGCAGCAGGCGTTGGACCTCTTATACAGCGAAATTGCAGAGTGAATGCAAATTTTTATCAGAGCCTCCTGTAGCAGCATGCAGTTCCTTCCCTGCAAGCATTGCTCAATCAGCCTGCAATTTTCATGAAAGACAATACTCCTGTCACACTGCAAAATGTGTAACACAGTTCCTTGACGCTAAGAACACTGAAATAATGAAATGGCCCGGCCCAGAGTCCTGATCTAAACCTGACTCAAAATCTCTGGAAAAACCTTGGTGACAAAATTATGGCTAAGAAACCCACTACAGTCACCGAACTATAGAAGAGACTAGAAGAAGAGCGGAAAACAAAATCACACCAGAGCAGTGTGAGAAACAACTGATGTCGTGTGGCCGCAGATGTGCTTAAGTCATTCAAAGCAAAGGCCTCTACACTTCCTCCTAATTTCTGAGATTTTTAACTTTTAGTTGTAATCTTCTTTCATGCTACAGTGGTTACTGTTCTCTGATTTTGATCACTGTGTTTTTCACATGTTAGTGGAACAGTGGTATACCTACAGCTGATATTCCTTCAAATTTTGAGCTATGAAGATTAACAATATTTCAGAAAAAACAAAGTATTTATAGATCATTCTCTAATTTTGATCTCCACTGAGAATATATATATTATTAAAATTAAACATAATAATAATAATATGTAATCTATATTATATTTTTATAATGTTTATATATTTATATTGTTAGTAGTAGTAGTTGTAGTAGTATCTCTATTGCTGTTTTTGTCTGACATTTTCTGTTTCATGTGACTTTATATTGCAGAAAGTCAGGGACCATCTATGTAACAGCTCTTTAATATCAAAACTGGAAGCCAAACATGACCTGCTAAAGGTTGCCATTCAGAAAGGTGGAATAATTTCTCCTTATTTTTCAGAAATTGTTGTAATGAAAAAATGTCTTCAGTTTTGTTCTTCTGGTTCTTTTTCTTATCAGCTGAAAGTGTTGCCAGTAACCATTCCAGGTAAGGAAACTAAGGCTTAAAATAGATATATATTTTCTATGTCAAAACATTTGGCGATATTCCTATATTTTATTGGGGTAACAAGAGCAGTGATGACTATAATTAAACACTTCTGTTTATTTAGAACACGCTCCAAAAGATCTGTGCGTCACAAAAAGAGTTACCCTGGAACCCAGATCAGCCAGAAGCTTTTCAATGGGGATCTACTATCATACATCCAAGTAAATTTCTCTGATTCAGGAAGTGTTCTGGATTCACTCAAAACAGTTCAAGGCAACTGACTCACTCTGTGTTTCCTCCCTATTAGGCATCAGGACAGCTCATTCCCGCAGTGGTGGAGAGCTGCATTCGGTTCATCAACCTCAATGGTAAATCTAAGTCAGTAGATAATGCCTCTTTCTACCATTCTTTCCATCTTAATCATTGGTTTTCTAACCTATTCACTGTTTTTTTTTCTCTGGTAAGGTTTACATCATGAGGGATTGTTCAGAGTGCCGGGATCTCAGATGGTGGTGAATCAGCTGAAGGATGTGTTTGAGAAAGGTATGTGCATTGGGTGATGATATTCTCCTCCCTTTCTCTGAGCATTAGTAATAGGCTGTGATTTGTGTATTAATTCATAGGCGATGACCCACTCGCTGATGTGGGGTGTGACATGGACTCTGTGGCTGGAGTGCTGAAACTTTATTTTAGAGGACTAGAGAAACCCCTGTTTCCTGAGGACAGTTATGAGCAGCTGATGGAATGTGGGCGTAAGAGCATTTTACCACACTATTATGCGCTTGTATGTTGACTGTGTGTATGTTAGCTTTCCTGTGATAAGATTCTGTATTTAAACAGGAAGTTTGGGCTGGACATATTGCAAGGCTGGTTTTTAGTTAGCCAGTAGGCTTTCGTTTACATCTATTCAGTGCCTGATTAAAAATCCAGCAAAATTGCTTCTTGGTTATACATTACCTTTAGATTTTATGAGACTAAGATTTATGTTTAACAAATTAATGTTTATTTGGCAAGGATGCATTAAATAAAAAATGACAGTAAATAATAAGAATTTTTTTTTTTTTTACAGACATCAAGCTTTTGATTGGTAGTACATAAAGGAACTTTTCAATAATTATAAATCATTCTTTGTTTTCCATACTTGAAAAAAGTATTTTCATGTATATTTTTAAATTATTTTTTATTTTTTTAAATGGCCAAAAATATATTGTAAATATATATATATATATATATATATATATGTGTGTGTGTGTGTGTGTGTGTGTGTGTGTGTGCATATATATATGTGTGTATATGTATGTGTGTGTGTGTGTGTGTGTGTGTGTGTATATATATATATATATATATATATATATATATATATATATTTATTTTAAGTACTACTACTTTCATTTTTCTAAATATGACCGATTTTACCATTACTGATTTTGCTATTGCCTATTGGTAGTTGATTCTTATTTTAGAGAGCATTTTATTGGGCAAAAGTCAATATTTTGGTCAAAGAAAAAGGCTGACCATTTTAAATGTGTATCTGCTAAAAGTTTATTTTTGTCAACTTCCAGTTGTAACAGCAATGAACTAATTTTATGGAGTATTTAACTTTACCTCCCTTACAGAAATAGATGATGAGACAAAAAAGGTATCACAGCTGAAGTGCGTCATCTCCTCATATCCTACCTCGCTCATCATTGTAATGAGATATGTTTTTGCATTCCTTCACCAGTAAGTATTATAAGTATATATTGGGTTTTTCCCTTTATCAATCACAAAAACCCACATCTGAATGTCTGTATGTGTGTCTAAAGTGTCTCCCAGTACAGTGACGAGAATATGATGCAGCCCTATAACCTGGCAGTGTGCTTTGGTCCCAGTCTGGTGAGGGGGCCAAACAACAGTGATGCAGCAGAGCTTCAGCGCATCAACTTACTGGTCAAGAGCATCATTATCCAACACGAGAGCATCTTCCCTAGCCAGAATGAACTGCCTGGGCCAGTGTATGAAAAGTGCATGACATTAGAAGAAGATGACATGTAAGAATTAAACTCCGTCTTTGTAGTGTACTGTACATACATTCTAAGAATATGTACTTACATAAACATGATTGTTGGTAAAGCTGCTTTGGAATGATGTGTATTGTGAAAAGCGTTATACAAATAAAATTAACATGACTTGATATTTCTCATGTCTGCAGTGAGGCTGTAGCAGAAGAAGGAGATGGAGAATCAGAGCAATTGCAAATGAAAGAAGCAAAAGACGGTACAGTTGACATGGTTTACTTATCAATATTTGGACTAGCAGAACTTAACTAATTCCTTTTGGTCTGTTTTGATGTACAGAGCTGCTGGGAGTAGCCTTGTTCGACTACACAGGTCGTTCTTCAAATGAGCTGTCCTTTAAACAAGGAGATCGTCTCATCTTACACAGCAAAGCCTCCTCTGATTGGTGGAGAGGGGAGGTGAATGGGACAAAGGGTCTCATCCCAAATAAATATATCAGTGTGTCATGGTAGGTTTTCATCTCTTGGATAGCCACATTCGTCAAAGAAAAATGGCAGATAAAATGCTTTGCAGTGCACTTCTTATAAGTATAATATACAATAAATATATGAGCACATTTTACTAAAATTCATATGGGACATTCTGTAAAGCTTGTCTGAATGAACAACAGTAACCAAAGGGGAGGATCTTTGCAAATGGTCAGCTGAAGAAACTGCTTACTGATTTCACTTCTTTGTTTTGCTGGATTGTCCCTAATCAATGCGTTTATACGCTCATTTATGTCATTGTCTTTTGGAGTTTCATAATTGTACTGGGTGTTATACAAATTAAAGGCATTTAGAGGACTTGTTGATTTAAAATAATAATAAAATGTGACTCAGGAATAGCACACTTATCACTATTGACTCAATGCCACAATCATTTACTACCAACCACAGTCTGAAGTGTCCTAACACTTCTCAATCCTCTCCCTCTGTGTTGGTTAGCATGGATGGAGGCCAAGATCAGAAGGGGAAGGAAACTTTGAAATCCAGCGGTGGCAGACAGCAGACAGAAGAAGAGCAGAAAGCAGAGCAAAGTACACGGTAAAGCACTCAGATTGTTTTGTGTGAACTGCTGAATGTAAAGACATGAACTATAGAGCCATGTGGAATTTTTTGTACTAGTACAACAATAGGGTAGTTATTCTTAAAAAAGCTTTATTATTATATAGAGTACCAAAGTGCCATCCACTTTTTCAGTGGCCTCGATTTCTTGGTTTTTCTATTCCTTTTTGCCTTTTTGATTTTTAAAGTCTTTGTTAAAGCGATATAAGCAGTGAACCAAACCAGCCAGCTGTGAGGTGAATTCCAACATTACAAACTTTGATTAAAAAAAAGTATTTGTAAAATCAAACAAAAAGACAACGGTACAAGACTGTGAGCTTAATGGCTTTAATGAGGGAAAGAACTACAATCCCATGAAGCATTGTGAATGGCAATCCAATTAAAAATATATTTATTATGTATATATGAACAATAAATATTATGTTTATTGCAAAATATGCAGATACAGTAGATAAACATTTAAGTAGTTTGAGAGTGTAGGGAGTTTGATTTATTGATTTGGCACAATTTGATTGTTTCAATTTTCTGATTGGTGGAGATTTTTTGCAGAATCAGGGGTAATGTAGTTTTTCACCAGGGAATCAGCTGTTGAATACAATTGTTTAAAAAAGAAGTTGAAATAATGTAGACTGACTTAAACAAAAGGATATACCATAGATTAACAACCTCGTAGCTCATAGTAGGTCTGTCTTTAAAGGTTTTTAATTTATTGTTAAAAATCATAGAGAAATATGGAGAAAATGTATGTGATTTTTACTTCTTGAACCTAATCGTTGTATTCTGTTCTGTTTACCATGTGACTTGTACACTGTCCATATAAAAACAGGAAAGAAACAAGCATGTAATCTAAGTGAACTTTATGTGAACACCATTTTTACTACATCATGAAGATCAAAGAATAGAACTTCAGTCTTACTGCATAATGATGACCAATGACTTTCTGTCTGTATTCTTTTTCCAGGCTCAAGGTCACAAGTGACAAAGCGGGAGTCAGGACAAGTCATGTCACTTCTGGAAAGGTTTCGTTACAAATACCCACAGGACAATATGCACAGCCAGGAAATTCTCCAGGAGCTCTGCGGAAAACATTAGAGTGTGTAATTAGACTGTTTACTTGCTTTTTACAGAGATTTTAATATCACAGATTCAAAATCAGTAAATTTATAACTTTCACAGCCCTCAAATGAGACGATCCACTGCCGACGGAGGAAGCGGAGAGGAATACTCAGCAGAAGTGGATAAGGTCAGGACATTTAAATCTCATTTATAATGCTAATGAGTTCTCCGCCCTACCTCTATTAAATTGTATTTTTGTCAATATTGTCTTTCAGGATGTGCATCACATGATGCACTCAGTGTTTAAAGAGCTCCTCATTCGCCAATCTTCCCCAGATCAAAACACATCTACATCCTCAGAGATCACCTCCTCTGTGCAAACGCCTCCAAACAAAGGATCGGGATGGAAAGGAAAGGGTTTATTTAGATCAGCTGACCATACAGACTGAAAAAAACTGTGTAAACAAAGTCAGAAACACAAAAATCTAGGTGAAACATCAGTTTGAGTGAGAGCTCAATCTCTGTTTATGGTATTTTTTGTACAGTTTAAATAGGTGTGTTTAAGAGGCACTTTTAATTCAATATTTGAATTTTTTAGATTTAAATGTGTTGTGACAGTAATAGTACATTAAGTTGCCATTTTCATTTTCTTATTAACACACTTTGTTTTAACAAGCAACTGTTTTTTTTATTTATAATGTGAAAATTTGTTAGAAATTTAAAACGCCACACAGCACGACACCTCCAATCTAAAAGATATAACTAACAGTCCTGAGATATCGTGACAATCTCTTTAAACCATAAAACAAAAAAGTGTCCAGAAGTGTATAAAACACGTGAACAATCCATGATCAAGTTTTCTCATTCTTTGTAGCAATAAACTTTAAGCTGCTACCCACAACCAGAGCTAGGCTACTTTTCTTTGTGTATGGATATAACTTGATACAAACATGCGAATGTGGTATGTACGCATTTTCCGCGAAATCCGTCCCGACAACTCTACAATATAAATCATTATTATAGATTTCTGAAAGTGTATTTGGGTGATGAAAATTCATGGTTTTAAATTTTGATTTTTTTCTGCACTCTCCCATTGATAACATTCTGTTATTTTTATATAAAAATGTACATTGTATTACAGCCTGTTAAGTCTTTATTGATGCGCTTCCTGTATATGATTCATTTTGCGCTACCACAGTGCCCAGTGTTAATATTAAAACATGATAGATAAATTTGAAGCGATTTGTAAGCATTTTGCTAAAAGCTCAACAAAAGTTTACTTAGCCACGTGGATAGGAAAAACTGAAAAACCCAAAACTGACAGGAACAAAAAAGAACTTCAGAACCGCCAGTCGTTCAAAACATCGTCTACAGCGCCTCTGTGGTAGATCACATACAACAGCTCATTGGGGCCATAGGCTAGAGATACTGTCGTCCCACAATTTCCTGTATATTTGGTAGCAAGCTATAGATTTTCTATTTTTGTTAATTTCCTTTTGATATTTATATTGATTTTCACTGGTGTCAATGATCTGAGCTCTTGAATGTGGGTCCTCCTATCTGTTCAGATGTTTCCATAAACAGCCAGAAATTATCTTGTCCCTGTAATGACCATGAAAATGTGGAAAGGCGTTTTTTCTTGAGGCAACAAGTTATTGAATCACTAAATGTAGGCCTAATCATTGCAATATTGTATAATGCCATTGTACTGTATGTTGTTCATTCGGTTTTTGAACTGATGTAAATACTTGACATTTTAGTATAGTGCAAGTTAGTAAATAACAGATGATTTTTACAAAGTTAATTTGTTACTTTTCATGTTAAATCTAAAAGCCAATTGTAGTGCAGACTAATGAACACGTGAGGGCAGTAAGACTCTTCAAATATGAGCAAAGTCAGTAGTCATAGTCATCAAAGTTGCCTTTTCTTCAAGATTTAGTAACATTAATAACTTTAGTATAATGATCATTTTTCCAAAGTATAATTACACAAACCCCAAACATTTTTCTTTCCGTAAAAACGACAGTATAATTGCCTACAAAAGGTACAAGTTACAAAACACTGGACCAGTTCATTCCACAGTACTTTCCAAACTCTGTAATCTTCATTTGACAGTTTTACATTTCTATAACTTTATAGGCCATTCATAACTTTTCTATAATACTACAACACTTACAGTAATGTGCAATTAACTGTAAGTGCAAACAAGACAGGCTATTAAACAGAATGTAATGTCTGGCATTCAAAAATGTGTTTCTTGTCTGTTCAGTATCCAGCAGCGTGCCAGTAACATGGCCAGCTGCCAGGGCGGCCTAAGGTGAACTGAACCTCAAGGTGTAAGTAATTTCATCCTTATTAAAGAGTAATGCTCGAAGCTTATGCAATACTGTAAAATAAACAAGCGGTCCTTGCAGAAATTCTGGAAAACATTCTTGCAAAAGGCTCCTAGATAAATATTTTGGAGATGAAATGAGGTACAAACTAATCTTATTTTGAGCAGCTTGCTGATTCTATATTGTATCCTCATGCATGATCTGATTTGGTGTGCAAATGATTTTAGCAGCAGCAGATTTAAACATCCTTACTTTGTTTATTATCCTTTCAGCCCTCTCTCGACAATTATATACAAGTGCTAATGTAGTATACATCCATGCATCGGTGAATGGGACAATAGTCTTCATTCAGGTTTTATATTACATGAAGTTCACGCTGTTATTTCCTGTTCATCATACTGTGGTTTTCTCAGCTGTGTTTTGGGATGTATTTTAAACAGTTACACAGAACAGAACTAGAATAATATACTTCATAATGAAAACTGTAAACTTTAATCCAAACTCAGTTTTGAAGGACTCTGCTGTCAGAAAGATAATTATTTATATATGAGATTCCGCAGATGCTTTTGCTCCGAAATGGAAAAAAGAAAGAAAGAAAATGTTGTGGACAACACTTACCATGTGGATTCAAAATTTCAGAATCCATCACTCCGACATGAAAATTACAGAGTGGAATTCCAATCTTTCCTGTACTATTTTGAAACCTTAAATTCTTTGTTGTCACTTCATGCTGTTTATTGAGAGATATATTTTACTGTAAAAAGAAATCTGATAGATTTTCTTTGTAAGTTTCATTTTATATTTGACCCTAATTACTTCTTCACTGAAGGGTCGGCCACTGCATGTCAACCTCTCAACAGACATATACTCCTTATTTATATCTCTAAAACTGCCAGAAACGGCTATGAATTAGTGAATGACCTCGGACACAGACACTGGCAGGATTTCTGTGGTCCTCCTGAACCACAGCCATTAATAAGCCCTGCGTAGCTGTCTAACAAACCCTATGGGATGAGAAGAAATGATGGTTTCATTCATAGGAATGTTTCAGAGATCCAAATTTGTCCCACATGACCCTGGCTTTCAGGTTTGGGCTTCAAAACAGATGTACTTTTTTTTGCCACGTAAACAGTGTTTAATAAAGCTCAATTGCCCGGCAGTTCACATTAGTTTAATACTGGTCTTCATTGTATTTCCTGTTCTCAGAGGAAACTGGCTTAAAAGGATTCTATGTATAATCTGGGATCCAAAGAGACGTGTGTATGGTGATGTCAGAGGGATGGATACCCTTTTAAGGGCACAGTTTTGGTTTTGCAACTGAGCACAGAATGTTCCAATTACTATCCCTCCATGAAGTAAACACTTTGTTTTAGTATGAATTGTCTGTTGGTGTTACAAACAGTTGTATGTTTTTGTGAACAATTTTCACAGCACTTTTTTGTCATTATGCAACAACTGGCAATGCAAAAAGAAAAAAGAAATCCAATTATTGATATGTGAGGGGCTGTATTACAATAATTACAGCATGTAACTAGCCAAATGGATAAGTATCAGCGTACAAAACAATTGGCCCTAGCAGTATTTTAAAAGGATTAATTCACCCAAGAATTTGCTGAAAATGTACTCTGCATCTGTAATATTCAGATGAGTGTATTTCTTCATCCAAACAGATTTGAAGAGATTAGGAATTAAATCACTTGCTCACCAGTGGGTCCTCTTCAGTGAATGGGTGCCGTCAGAATGAGGGTCAAAAGAGCTGATCAAAACATCACAACAATCCAGAAGTGATCAAAGTGACTCCGATCCATTATTTAAAGTCTTATGAAGCAAAAAAGCTGTACGTTTGTAATAAACAAATACATTATGTTTTTAACTTAAAATTTAAGTCCTCTATTCATAATTTTGCTTTCTCCACTGGAGAAAGTTGTCTTGTCTGAATCAGGAGAGAAATAAGCACAGATCAAGCAAAGCACTGTTTACAAGTGAAAACAGTCCAAATCAAATACATTTGTGGATTTTGATACAAAGGAAGCCTTATTATGGATTATGGGCTCATCCCTTGTCCAGAAGCAACGTTCAAGTTCCTAATGATGGATTTTGTTACACACAGCTTTTCATTTCATAAGACATTAATGGATCTGGAATCATGTGCATTATTTGTGGATTATTTGTGCTGTTTTTATCAGCTGTTTAGACTTTCGTTCTGACGGCACCCATTCACTGCAGAGGACCCACTGGTGAGCAAGTGATGAATGTTAAATTTCTCCAAGTCTGTTCTGACAAAGAATCAAATCATCTACATCTTGGATGGCCTGAGGATGAGTACATTTTCAGCAAATTTTTATTTTTGGGTAAACTTTTCCTTCAGTATTGAAGCCTTCTGAGCAATCTTTCATACAGATCAGTTTGTGAAGAACTTTAGCTCATTTGTTCACACAGTCCAGATCGCAGATGATAACCTCATCACCATATGTTATGGCTGGAATGAGATACTTTCCTGAGTTGTGTTTTGACTTCAACAAACCTTTAATCCTAATTTATGCCATAAATCTAACTTTCATCTTAACTGTCTGCGGTGTATTCTTCAAATAGCTGCCTGGACCAGTAATCATGGTGGTAGGCCTGGGGTTATTTGTGACCTCCTGATGTATTTGCTATATGGCTTCTTCTTTTACTCATTTCAACTCCAGCGAAGACTAACAACAGTAAGTTGCACCTCAACAAAAATGTATAGATGTGAAGTAATTGTGTAAACCTTTAAATGATATTAACCACTAAAGGTGACGTTAAAAAGTGCTGTTTGACAAAGAGGTCAGTTTGGGTCTGTCGTCTAATCTGTTTTCTGATTTCATGGGTCATATCTTCTTTGACTATCAATTACTTTTAAATGAAGATCAGCTCACATTTAGAGTCAAATGATACAGGTCTACAGATAACAGAAAATGATTTCAGAGTGTATTTATGCTCAATTACTCTTAAAGAGACCCCACTTTCAACCTTGAATTTGTTTATGTGATTCTTTATTTTTTGTTTCTGGACTATATCACAAGGATTCGACAAAGGCATTTTCTTTTTAAAATGCAAAATGAATATATTTAGATAAACATCTGTATCAATAGATTTTTATTTTTTTTTACTTATTTACAGTATATTTTGTGTGTTTTCATTTAATCTGAGCCTTTATATATGTACAGTGTGTCAAATCAGCTACTGCTACAAAAATATTTTCTTAATCAGTTCTTGTTTTTAGTAACAATATTTAGCCATTCTTAAAAGAAGATAAATTTAATTGATTTGCAGGATATGGATTTTTAGTGGTTTATGTTTCCGACTAACCAGAAATTTTTTTCTTCTTATTTTAAGCAAAAATACTGATTAAGAAAATGATTTTTACAGAGTATCAGATGACAGGATCGGTAAATACTTATACTGTACATCAGTTAAATTCAAGGCACTGTATAACCTGATCTAATTTTAATGTATCTTCCTTTACCATCTTCTCATATTCATACTTCTTTTTATTCTCACACAACTTTAAATAAGCTTTTAAGTGCTTTATATACAATTTGACTGTTATTGAGGAACTGAAAGTGTTGCTGCTTTGCACACTGCTGGTGTTCCACTAAATAAAACCATTATTATTTCCTCAGCCTTATTCAATATGCCTCATTAAATATACAAATTTGTCAAAATACGTTCAGTTTTATACCTGTACCTTTTGTACTGAATGTGTACAAAAGGCATTTATGAGATAAGGAATGTATATCACTTTTAGTCCTGGATTTTTCGGTTTGGCATGGATTTGAATTGTCCCCTGGATGCATTTTCCATGCATGAATCACATAATTCATGTTCTTTCTCAGTCCTTGCCATGAAAGCTCTGACTCTGGAGAAGACTTACGGCAGAAAGACTGATAAATGGGATGAAATAGCTGGTTGTGGGGTTAAGGCCTTGATCTCTTCTTCCTCTGCAGTTAAGACATTTATCTCCATCTCACACATAATAGTGGACAATACTTCAATGAAATAAGTGTTTAATAAATTATTTCAATTTTCCTTAGAGGAAATTAAGGTTAATTAATTAAGGTTATGACAGTCAGTAAGCTGTTCTTTATCCTGTTTGATGAGACAGCAAAGATCGGTCTCATACTCAAGAGGTCCATTTTTGGTCATAAATTGGTCCTGTTTGGTCATTAATAAGCCACTCTTCCCAGTTGACTTGGTTAGATGTGGCAATATCTCATGACAACATGTCTTCCACATGCGTAGGACAGATACACCCGCATAAATCGCTGTCTCTGCTGACACTCAATTTTGGTTTATTCTGTAGGGGTCAGTACTGGTTGTCCTTGGTAGTGGAGGTGTTTATGTCACTGGAGTGGTCGTGCATTGAGCTCCTGCGGGGCAGCTTTGGCCGACAGCGCAGCAGAGCGAGAAGTTCACGGGACACGCTGCTGGAAAAGGCTGTGTAGATCCATGGGTTCGTACAGGAGTTCAGACTGGCTAACAGCATCAGGATAGTGAAAGCCACTCCTGAGAATGAGGGAGGGAGGGAGGGAGGAAGAGAATGTCAAATCAATTTCAAGTCAGTTATTGTAGAGGTCAAGTTATTGTCCTTATTTAAGGGTTACTACTAATATAAACCACATTAGAGACAGTGACTCCTTGAAATGTGCTGATCTAAGAAAAATTTCAAAACTTGACTGAAACCTTGTAGGCTATATACTTTTGTAAATGCTTGCCAATAAGCTAGTAGGGAACGTTTTTAGAATTTTGGCTAATGTTCTGGCAGGGTTCTTTTAAAGCTATGCAAAGCACAAAAATGTTATTTATACACAGTGTTGGGAAGGTTACTTTGGAAATGTAATAGGTTACAGATTACAAGTTAACCTATTTTACATATAATAAGTAGTGTAACTATTTCAATTACTTTATTAAAATAATGTAACTGATTACTTTCTTTTTTTTCAAAATTTTTCTAATCTGTTAACCATTATCAAACAGTAGTACTCAACACTGATAACTGTCAGGCTTTCAAAATCCTTCATCACTTGAATTAAGATTAGAATAATTTACTTTTAAAACACAGCCTCCACAAAATCATAATTTAGCACTTCTTTTTACTTTGAGATCATTCTGAAGTTAAATACAGATTTAAAATCATAAGATATAGTTTAATAGCTATGATACTGTTTTTGAGATCAAATCTTTTCATAGCTATGACAGGAAACACTGGCAATGCTTTGGAAAAACAGTTAATCTTAAAAAATAAAAGCATATACATAAACTCAAATGGGAAATAAAACAGTTTTTAAATAAGCAAGTGTCTTCTTCTGTGTCCTAAACTCCTGAAACATATTGTTTCATATTTTAGAGCAGTCAATGCAATTTTGGAAAGAAATCAATCAAATCTGTATGTGTGTGAAAATATTAATAATACCTCCTTTGTAATCTTTAACATTTTCATAAGTAACAGTAATTTGATTATACATTTGTTAGTGTAACAGATTACAGTTACATTTATTTTGTATTTAAAGGGGACCTATTATGCAAAAATCACTTTTATAAGGTGTTTGAACACAGTTGTGTGGCCGCAGTGTGTGAAAACAACCAGCCTATAATGGTAAAAATCCACCCACTCATGTTTTCATAATCTAAAAAAATCATAAACAGTCTCTCAGAACGAGCCGTTTCAGATTCTCCCTCTGTTCACGTCACCGAGGGGAAAAAGTCCCGCCCATATGTGACACTACCCTATAAGCATAGACACAGCCCTGAGTAAGAAGCTGTGGTCCGCCTCCGCCATTACTGATTACTTGCTGTAGCTGCTGGAGATGACAATGTCAGCGCCAAAGAGGCATTTCAAGTGTTGTGTTTTGGGATGCACTAACAAACATAGGAGTTTCCATAAACTTCTTCCATCTGAGCCGCTGAGGACACTGTGGTTAAGTTTCATTGTCTAAGGAAATGTCCCGGAAAAAATTGGTAAAGTCCCAAATACCTGTAGGGATCAATACCAACACTTTGTGTGCGGAAGTCAGCTCCAGACAAAGTAAGTGTCACGCGTTTGTTTTCCAAATTGCCCCTCTGAAAGAGCTTCTTGGCACTCTGTAAGGCTAATGATGCTAAAGCTACCATTGTCTCTGTCTGTTTTCACTGGTGCTGTCTTCATGAATGATCGTGAATAGGAATGTGGTGGTTAAAAGTTGCATATGAAAGCAATGGGAGTTGATCGCTTGAGTTTGTTGAGCTCATAATCAGGAGTGGGTCTAATAAAGATTGTGATAGCATGCCATGCACCATGAGACCAGCTATGTTATTTTTATCCCGCCGTGCTCCCCGTCTGTGTAATTCATAAACGTGAATTTATTATGCACAGTATGTTTTCTGTAAAGATAACAAGCTTGTACTAATTGTTGAATGTTTATTTGCAAAGGATAGCACTACTAATGAGGGAGCTTGAGCTCTTGAAGCTCCGCCCTCTTCTCCGGGAGCACCAGCTCATTTGCATTAAAGCAACATACTCAAATACAGAGAGTTTTGGCTCATACCCTAAAAGTGGCAATATTAACAAGCTATAAAAAATTATCTGTGGGGTATTTTGAGCTAAAACTTCACATACACACTCTGGGAATATCAGAGACTTATTTTACATCTTGTAAAAAGGAGCATTATAGGTCCCCTTTAAATGACGTAATTCTGTTGCGTGTAACTATACTCCCCCACATTGTTTATACATCATTCATGGGGCGTTTTTCCGAAAATTTTAATTGGATGTTCATCAATTTTTTTTAAAAGTTACTACTAACTAGTTTCAAATGGTTTGGAGAAAATACAAAAGTAACATTCCCATAATGTTTACAAAAAATAAAATCGAACATTCTCTTAATGTTTTTCTAAGGTTCACAGAAAAAAACAAACATTTTTGAAACATTTATGAACTAGACGGTTTGAACATTCTGAGAACACTCAGAAATAACATTTTCCAACATCAATGGAAACGTTAGCAAAACATTCTTAGAACATATTTTATTACCTGGGGCCACTCTCAATGACTAAACATTTATACTTGCACTATTCTCTGAATTACTGACTAAACCAGCAGTACGAAATGCTGTATAATAGGAAATGCTGCATAATAATCTTAAGGACATCTATAATGTCACTTTTAGCATTATTTACAGTAGTGATACACTGCCTCAAACAAAATAAAATAAAATAAAATAAATAACAGCTTTGATGTCACTAGAATAAATTACATTTTAAAATATCAATAAATTATTTTATTGATATTTTGTCCTGCATTTTACTGTACCGTATAAGAGACTTCTTTCAACCGCTTTTATAACCTATTTAAAAAATCTTACCAACCCCTTACTCTTTAAACTGGAATAGGAAATAAAGAAAGGGATTTATAATGACAAAAAATACATTATAATTTAAGTTTCCATTGTTGGAAATGCAGTAAGAAAATCTCTTACACTAAACAGTTTATATGACATTCAACTGTTCAATCAATGGCAATATGTTGGCCATTTGGCTGCAAGAAAACAGCTGAAACAAATCAAAAGCAGCTGGAGTAGGAGCACAGATGTGTGTAGCAACTCTCAGTGGCCTATGGTGAGAGATATCAACATCTGGTTAGTGATGGAAGAGCAGTAGAGGATGGAAATAGGTTATATATTGGTGTGAAGAAATGGCTTTTAAATATGCATGTGTCTAAGTGGAGAAAGAGAGAGAGAGAGAGGAAAGAGATCGAGCAAGGAGAGAGATGGAGGGCATTTGCAGGACGTTTCTTGTAGTAAACACCAACCTG
Source organism: Tor tambroides (assembly GCA_021397915.2). Taxonomy (NCBI): domain Eukaryota; kingdom Metazoa; phylum Chordata; class Actinopteri; order Cypriniformes; family Cyprinidae; genus Tor; species Tor tambroides. Next base: position 29,037 of record JAFVLL020036212.1, on the reverse strand, counting down.
ACTCATTGCATTGATGGACTACACGTTTTCAAGATAATTTGCAACCATTCCAAAGCACTTCCACAATCCAATGAGTCAGTCCTCTTGTAAAGGAATTAATAATACCCTTATTGAACAGCCAAATGTCGTCATTGAATTGTACTTCATGCTTTTACCTCCAAAAATGGCTATGCTATATCGTACTTGTGAGGACTGCTTTAGTTTCTCACCTTGGTCAGGGGGATTGGGATCCCAGGCAGCCCAAAGCTGTACAATAAAGAATGGTGACCAGCATAAGGTGTAGACAAGCACAATGACCAGAGTCATCCTCACTGTTTTAGACATAGCTTTCGACACACCTGTAAGAGGTGGATGGAGGGGCAAGGGTGGGAAAGAGGGGTTTGAAGAAGCACTGGAGTACTCAGTAGTGGTGTTGTAAGAGTTCCTGTGAGGAACAGAGTTCCCATGTGGTGTCTGGACGGCAGAAGAGTTGCTCCAGATGGTGTGAGGGTGAGTCTGAATGCGAGGCAGCACATCAGGGGATGAAGTGTGAGTCTGTGAGGCCAGGTCATTGGGACTGTAGCCATCCTGACAAGATTGATCACAACAATCCGGCTCTGGTGCGTCCTCAGTGTTGCAGGTGTGAGAATGGGACAAGTCACTGTTGGTGTTCTTTTTATGAAGTTCCCTCGCTTCTCTCGTCTTTCGTGAGCATTTTGCTCTCTCTCTGACTGTGCTAGCCCGTTTTTTGAAGATGGGAAAGTGAAAAATGACCAGGTTCTTCTTCATGTCAGCAGAAACCACACGTTCTGATTTCAGGTAGATGTTGTCATGTATTTCTTTGAATATTCGTACCTAGAGACAAAAATATATAAATAAATAATAGGGCTGTCATAGAATGAACACAATGATGTTAAGATGAATTAAATGTGTTAAATTGGCCTATGTTAACCCATTCCATTCCATTTGACACTGTAAAAGTGTCATTCTGTTCTGGGTTACAGATATAGGCTATGTCACTGTTTAGTAGCCTACATAAACACATTACTGACAAATTAGTGGTGGGGATCTCGTCGGTGACTCAAATCTTTTAAACTGGTTTACTGAAAAGATTCACTTAGTAGGCTAGTTAGATTGGTTTACTCATTCGTTTCTGCAGGTTGTTTGTGTTTGTATTGAGAGATTCACTGAATCATTCATGCAAGGTATTTGTTTAAAACCATTGATTATTATTTTATCTTTACAGTATGTCAACCTCTGGACATGCAGCCTTAACAAACAACTCGTAGAGTCAGTCAGAAGATCTTATTTGTTCGCAAACTATATGACTTATTCAATGTCGAGTCTTGTTCAGATTTTAAACACTGACTCATTCGCGTTCGTTTAGTAGGTCCAACCTATTAAATTCTTCTTCACAACCCGAGCTCGACAGGTATTGGCTCGTAAGCAATAGACTTTTGACGAACAAGCTAGCGCATGGAAACGAACAATTCATTCGCTTTCATTATTTGTTTGAAAATCTGATTCATTCTCGAACGATACTGCGCTACTTTATGCACACACAACGGCGGTTTCTATTCTGGTTCTCCAAATTTAGAACACTGAGCATCTGTTAAAGAGCTGATGGATTGAATCAGGTATGCTACATAAGGAAGATATCCAGCATGTGCTCAGAATCACTGCTTTCTAATCTCTAGCACTCATTTATTTAGAGAAAGCCTCTCTTAATGGAAATCTTGTTTATACACCAAACCCATATGGGACGTTTAACAGAAGTAATTTAAAAGCTTTGTATGAACTGAATCACCAGTGATCCTCAAGTATGAAATATTAAGTGCAAGTGGAACACCATAATTTACATTCACAAGATGTCAAAAGCCATCTGCAGGTCAGCAGCAAGAAACAACTTTACATGTGTTAGTTCATTATTTGATAGATTTGTTCATCATTGCAGTTTTGTGGAGCTTTGTGGGAATTGTTTGATGTATGAATGCAGAACCTTTTTCATGACAGTAAGACATTAGCTCGGAAAGATTATCCAGGTGCTTAATGGTCAGACCAGAAGATTGAGAAGATTCTTGCAAAATGTTTTTAAAAGATTTTTTGTTGCCAAAGACACATTGTCCAAACTCAGTGGGAAGCAGTTTTAGGTTTGGTTTACGCACAGTGTACTCTTTCTTTAATAAGATTGACTTTCTGGGAACTGTATCAGCTGGTGGAAGGAAAGATCTGCACATTAGAGAATTCCTCTCCTGAAATAGAGCTTTCACTGACCAAAACCCCTTGGCCAGGTCAAAGAGCATAATCTCACCAAACAAGCATTATGATACATGTCAGGGGATCCGCCTCCTCTCAAATGATTGTCACCCCAGAATATCAAGTTTTATCTCAAGAAAACAAAAGTCCTTTTTCCAGATCACAGCTGAGACATTTCAATAGTGCTCCTCAAACCTGGAAACGAGTTAGAATTTTTGCACTTCTGTTTCCATCGTCCTGAAGTCAGTGGGTTTTTTAAGTGGGTTACATGCCTGAAATAAGTTTGGTGGTTAACACAAGCTCAGGATGTTTCTATGTTTTATTCTATGACACCAAAATACATCAGCTGTTTCCCACTTGTGATTTTTAAAAGCTTTTATGTGTCTTCAAAAAGGCATTTGCTAACAATTGGCTAAATGGGACAACAGAGGTTTTCAGGGAATTTAAACATCACACCAAACTGTATCTACTCACTAGTCCACTTTCACAGCTTCGCTGTGTTTATACTCAACTCGAACTTTCCAACTTGTAGATTTTTAATAAAGATTTGAAAGAGTCAGAAGCTTAATGTTGATGTTGAAGTTATCCGACCGTAGTTCATATATAGCCTACTTCTGGTGATTGTATTTAGTTTTTAAAATTCATAAAAGTTCTGTTTATTTGTGAAGATTATCTTGATGAAAGTGTGTATGTTGATCTGATATATAAAAAAAACTATAGTAAATCGCATAAATTATTTACTTTTAAACTGCAAACACTAGTGGTAATTCTTAACTAATGTGTTAACATTTATGTATTTTTTTATAAGGTGAATGGTAAAACTTGGATTACAGACATAAATGGAATGCACAGACACCAGGAGTACCTGACAAATGGTGATAATAAAGGTAGGAAGCAGAAACACAGCTATAGTCATCCAGGTGACATACGCTTTCAACCCCCAAGGCTCAGCAAAATTCCCCCAACACTCAAACACCCCTGGAGAGACCTCTGACCTGGAGAAAATAAACACCTGTAGGGAAAACAGCATTGGGAAAATGTCAAATATTTCAAAATATTTCCTTTTGTGTTTCATGGAATAAATAGCAACATATAGGTTCAGAATGACTTTGATGGGGAACAATTAATGGCAAATTCCTTTTTCACTGTCAGATTTAGATACATTTGTTTATTCATTGGAAAGGGTTTTAGAAATTTTGCATTACATTACTTCCAGTAGATGCTCTGTAGTGAATGGGTGCCATCAGAATGAGATTCCAAACAGCTGATTAAAAAAACAGGAATCCACAAGTAATCGACACGACTCCAGTCTATCAGTTATCGTCTTTTGAAGAGAACGCAAACAAGCAATATTATGGATTATGGATTAATGGCTAGTTTAAAGGTGCCATAGAATGCATTGATACAATATTTAAATTGTTCTCTGATATCTACATAGAAGATATGTGGCTTAGGTAAGGGCAAAAATTCTCCAGAAACGGTTTTACATGTCCATTTACAGCCCTAGGATTTGTCCCTAGAATGAAATGGTCTGTTATTACCTTATTTGGAAGGGTCATGAATAATAATGTTGAGCTCTGCTCTGATTGGCTGTTTGACAGCACGGCTCATTTCAGGAGCTCACACAGCAAACATATCTCTACTGTCCGGCGTGAACGATGGAGAGATTAGCCATCCAACCTTATTTGAGCCTGTATCAGACGAAGATATAGATTTTGAGAGATTTTGCAAGAATGTTTAGCGTCCGTGGTATGAACATGATCGCTGCGAGACGCTGGTGGAGGAACGAGGCTTGAGAGAGAGTTGTGAGTGAGGGCGCAGCCGTGGAAGCAGCCTCTGTGTTGCCAGATCCAGCTCTTATAAGCATTATTGGACTTGTCTTTTCACTCTTTTTGACACTTTAGAAAGTTAATAAAGTAGGACGTTGCAGTTTAGGGTCAACGATATCTTATCTTAATTGCAAAAGATTTGAAATAATTTGGTTTATATTTATTTATTTATTGGTTTTTGTTTGTTTTAATAGCAATATGTGGCAACACTACATCGATGATTCGACTGTTCAGGTCCGGCTGGCCTAGAACACGTTATGCAAGTGCTGGGGGCGTAAACATTAATGATCCTGACTGTAACGTCACAGTTGGTGTTATGTTGGAATTCGCCTCTTTTTCAGTGGTCTTTTGCACGCACGAGATTTACATAAGAAAGAGGAAACAATGGTGTTTGAGGCTCACGGTATGTCATTTCCATGTACAGAACTCTTATTATTGAATTATGCCAAGGTAAATACAGTTTTCCATTCTATAGCACCTTTAAAGTTGAAATATGTTAATGATGGATTTATTTATTACAAACATGCAGCTTTTCACTGTAAGATGTTAATTAATGGACTGGAGTCTTATTGATTACTTGTGTTTTTATCGCTGTTTTCACTCTCATTCTGACGGCACCCATTCACTTTCAGCTAATTTTCATTTTTGGGTGATCTGTTCCTTTAAAAATGTATATTCACAGACTCATACTTCCTAACATTCTAAGTGTAGTAAACCTTACATTGTATTTACAACTAGTACCTGTGGCACACTGAGAACAAGGGCTAGACCCCAGGCTACCATGATGGGTGTATTCCAGCATGAAACTGCCCCTCCTTTGTAAGCCTGCAGGGGGCAGCAGATGGCATTATGGCGGTCCACTGTCATAGCAACAATCATGTAAGAGGATGCAAACATTCCCACAATCTGCAGATATTTGACAGAGCGGCACAGCACATCAGGACCTTGAAATCTCTCTGTGATATCCCATACTAGCTGCGGGAGCACCTGCAAAACATTAGTATACTGCTGTTGACAAGTCACTTAAAAGACAAAATGCTACAATACGCATTAGACAGAAGTTCAACTTACCTGAAAAAACGCCACCACAAGATCTGCAACACAAAGATTGACCATAAATAGGTGCATGGGTGCGTTGTATTTGCGCCGCCTCAACAGAACCCACAGTACAAAACCATTCCCTAGTGTTGTGAGAGCGAGAACCAGACCCAGCACTCCAATCTCAGCTTTAGCCAGAGATATGTCCCGCACCCTGACCGGACCGGGCATCTGAGAGGTGTTTATTGAGTTGTTTTGAGACACCAACCAAAAGTATGAGCCTCCTTTGAAAGTACTGTTGAATCCAGTATGCTCAGAGAATGAGGAGGAGAAGTTAGACCATGCAACGGTTGCATGGAGGGATCCTTCCCAACCTGCCTCCTCTGAGAAGGTCTCCATGCCTGCAAGGAAAAAAAGTACGATTGTCACAAAAAGGTGAGAAAAGATGAGAATCAGCATATTAGAATGATTTCTGAAGGACCCTTGAGACAAAAAAAAAATGGCTTTGCCATAACAGAATAAATTACTTTTTAAAATATATTAAAATAGTAAACAGTTTATTTAAATTGTTATAATATTTTGCAATATTACAGTTTTTACTGTATTTTTGATCAAATAAATGCAACCACTGTGACTTTCAAAAACATTAAAAATCTCAATTATAACAAAGTTTTGACCTTTAGAGTAACATGGCTATCACACATTGCATTGAAACTCTCATCATTAATCTTGTTTTATGATTTGAACTTTTGCCACTTTTAGTTTAATTTGGCAATTTCACAGACACAAAAAGCAAGCAAACAAATCTGCTTCCTCTTCCACTCTTGAATTCCCCATGGCTGCAGATTTTTCCCCAAAATGCATCTGTCAAGTCATCTCTTTTTTGTTTTCTTTCTAAATTTTCCCTGACTTGATATGACTCCTACTATCCTACCCAGCTTAGTCCATCACATTTGCTTCCCTTTAGTATCTCATCCACAATTGACTCAGTCCTCCTCCTTCCTCCTCCCTCTGTTTTTCCGTTGCCCATTCCTTTACCCTATTTTCTACCGCTTACTCTCTGTCTGTTATCAACTGCTCCTTGATCCCAATAAAATGTGGTTTATTTTCTTAACTATGCAAATAAATAGTACAAATAAAAATATAAGTTGCAAAAATGAGAATGACAGTTTGAGAAAGAATGGTAACATGGGACGTTGGGTTAAATAAACAGAGAGGAGGTGGGGTATAGGGCATGAGACGAGAACACACAAAAGAGAAATAACTAGAAAAGATCTTACATACCAATGCAAACACTGTCCATATATGAGAATAAGAAAGGCTGTGTTAAATGGAAATTGGCTTATTATAGGCATTATGTTGTTTTGTGAAACTGATGTCATCTTCCTTATCCAATGACGCTAGACCCAACACATTAAAAATGGTTCCAAAGCAATTTTTCCAGTGCTACTTTTACAGCAGCAGCTCCACACACACACACACACAGTCACACACACATATACACATACCTGACAGGGTTTTTACAGTGTGGATCAAAGACACAATGGTTATTCATTTCATTATGGACTGGTTGAACCTCGATACTTGCTATCTAGTTCCTTTTAATTAATTTCATTATACTCTGATGAAATGAATCATATATCATAGCCCTATCTCAAAACAGTGCCTGTTATATTATACAGTTTCTATTATACACTTTCAGCCTGTCCATATCTTTTTCATGTCTTTGACTCTACATTTCCATTTGTTTCTGCATATTCTCTCACTGATAAAAATGATTTTTTGGTTAAGTAAATACTACATAAAAACAACTGTAATTTCTACATTAAATAATTTAGTTCAGGCAAAAATTAAAAAATTAAAGTAAATTCTATATTAGTGCTCAATTTAAGCTTGTAGAAATTAAAGTTTGAACTTATAAGTATATTTTACTTGGAATTGTTTTTTATGTTTACAAGGATTCTTTAAGTAAATATCAAAGTCATGATCCCGTTGTTCCCATCATGCATTGGGCATGAATAATTAATAAGGTTAACTTTTTTTTTTTGCTGTTTTTGAGATGTATTTACACTGTTTTATGGTTGCTTTTGTTGTTAGGTTTAGCAACTTACTGTTTTGGGGCATCTGGAGTTGATTTTCTACTCAGAATGACCCATTCATACTCAAACACTATCCACTGATTGTCACCATCATTGTGTATGGTGTACCAAGTATTGAGGTCTCTGTGTTCATTTGGGTAGCAATTCTATTGAGTAGACATATTATCTTAAACGGATAACAAGATGTCTACTTGCTTACTTACATGTTTCTGAGTGAATCACATGCTTTAATAGCATGGTTGTTATCCAGTGCTACATCCATTGAGTAAATTTTAGAAGCCATAACAGAGTAAAATGAACTTAAATATTGCAGATTCAACTTAAAATAATTAAGTAAAATGTACTCATCAAACTCTAACTGGCCATATTAAATTTACTTATTTCCTTTGCTAATTTTACCTAACTTAGTTAAGTAGACTTTACTTAATTAAATACTTGCATTTTACTTAAAATTGATGTGTGCAAAAACTTGCCAAATAAAAATTAAGTAAATTTACTTATTGTTTTTTTCAGCTCCCTTCCTTTATGTTTCTCATTCAGTCTCTCACTTTCTGAAAGACCATTGTTTCCAGCAATCACCTCATCTTAAATCAATGAGGTTTCTTTACACTGAGTGTGAGCAGCACGTCTCTCTGTGTAATTATCTGGGCTTAGGTGTTAATATATACAATACTTCTTAACCTGTCTTCAACCTTCCCACACACGTTTAAAACTTTCTGACAGAAAATCAATTACAGAATAGATAGATAGATAGATAGATAGATAGACAAACAGATAGATAGATAGATAGATAGATAGACAAACAGATAGACAGATAGATAGATAGATTGTGAAACTCTTGCTTTTTACAAAATGAGTTTTTGTAAAATGCCTTTCGCTGTGGCTTTCCAGGTCCAGTCATAAATTAAAGCGAGTGTCCCTGTCACAGCAGTGTTTGAGGTCATTCTCTGAAGAAGCTGATGCATGAGCTGTTCAGTTTACCCTTGCTTTGTCATTTTCTACCTTTCCCTGAATCCCTTTCCCTCTGAGGAATCCACTAATATGGTGCAGCAGAATTGTTCGCCCAGACTAAATATAGCTGATGATACAGAAAAAGCACTTTGCTTTTGCAAGCTGCTTTTTATGCATAATATTTGAAAGTGTTTTAAACATGGATAGACAACAAAGGACAAATCACCTCAGGTTGCTTCAGTATGATTGGCCATGAAATATTTGTGCAGCAAGTTGTGTTTTATTAAATGTATTAAAGTCTTGTTTATGCAATTGGAAAGGTTTTTTGAAAATGGTCATTGAAAGGAAGTGTGGAGGTCAAACTAACTATTATTTGAGCATGGAATTAATATGAGGTTTGCAATGTTTGTAAAATATATATATATATATATATATATATAATTTTGTACTTTGATCAGCATTATGATCATTGTAATAGTATATAATAAGTTATAATAATGGGATTTGCATCCTTTAAATTTTACCATATTTATTAAAAAAGAAATGAGGAAAATAAAAACAATTTGGGGGGCAATCAATATACTTTTGGACTTCAAAGAGTCTGGATTTAAAATATTTCCCTTTATATATTGATGTATTTTAAGACTTTTTTTTTTTTCATTTACACACATGTAAGTGTGTCTAAGCTTTGCATGATTAATGAAATCAGCTAACCTTTCATTTCCCTTTTGTTTTCAGCTATTGTTTTTCCCTTCTGTTCTAACAAAGAAAATAAAGACGTTTGACAATAAACGTACTTAAATGAAAGGTAAATGAAAGAGAAATTGAATTGGACTTCTGGTCGAATGCCCAGAATGTAGATCGTAATAACTGCTCGAGATGGTGAGCGTCTAGAAAACTGGTCAGGTTGCGTAACAGTTGAGTGCGTCATTAAAAATTAAATTTCTTTCCAAAATACTTTTCATTATTTTTGTCCTCCAATGGCTTATGCAATTACAAATTAATTTTCCTGGTCATGGATGCCTGCCCTGTTTCATAGTATAATAGTATTCAGCACCTTATTAATTTAATCAATTGCACACTAAAATATTGCATCAGCATGTGTCCAAAACCTCCCTTTTGGATTTCAACAGCTTCTCATGCCTGATAAGAACATTAACTTCCAAATTCAAAGACCTGACACCATCTCGAGGAACCTCCTGCAGGATGAAAGTTGGCAGAAACCATAAGAACTTGATTAATATGCCATGATTAAATAAAAATAGTACATGACCTTTGTCTTCTTTATTGCACTGTTTCATCTTTTATTCTTTAATATTAAATCTCACCTTCACTAACACAAGAGCTACACGAATGTACCAAAAAGGTGAGGACAGGCTAAATTAAATCATGATATGGCCATTATTTACCCATACAGTGTTTAAATGCTACTGTCCTACTGGCAAGCTTTGGTTCCCTTTAGACCTTTACTGACAGCTTCAAATGAAATCCATCCTCATGGCCTCTTACAGTAAAAAAAAGTAAGAGACTCTTACTTTTTGCAGAAGTCAAAACTAGAAACGTTTAACGTTCTACATATTCTGAAAAATTAAACAGTTAGTGAGGAGGCATTATTCTCATACAGTGATTACATAACAAGCCTGCATGAGCAAAATTCATCAATTTTGCATAAAGTATTTGCTTTGTTTCCAAATTCGGTTGTTGACATGTCTAAATTTTCGAGATCAAGATTTTAGGTTTATAATATGATTGTGTAAGGGAAAGTCTTTTCACCTTTTTTAAAAACTGTTTTGAATTACTTAAATGTGTTGTGTTTTATGAGGACTCTCTATAGTCATTTGACTTTTATACTATACAAAATTTTGATTCTGTACCCTATTCCTAACTCTACATTTAAAAAAAATATTTAGTATGATTTATAAATGGTCTTCCAGTTTCATCCACACAATATCAAAAATTTCAGGTTTTACTATCATTGTGGGCACAATGCAGGTATAAACAACCATACATTCCATCTAGCATCTCAAATAAGGTGAGTTAATGTGTCATGAAAATGGCAAATATTTATAAAATATGTAAAATAAGTACTGAAATATGTATATTTTTTATATTTTTAGTATAACATTATATTGCAATTCATCAAATTCCCACAGGTATTTCATGGCAACAACCTGTATTTTTGACAAAACGGACAACAATTGTTCAGTTCATTTTTCACGTTCAACTTAGCTCTGTCAGTACATGCTTATCACTAATAGTAGCTCGTCATTTATTCTGTTACACTAAAACACATGAATCAAATAGAAGAAAAAAACTTTTCTTTATTAAAACACAAGTTATTAACAATTCAATAGAGTTCAATGCAACTTTTCTTGTTCCCTTTGAGTTCTGGAGTAAAAAAAAAAAAAAAAAAAATCAAATAACAGCCCATCACAGGAAAACTACAGACCTGTCAGTGTGGCATGCATACTTCCATTCTAATGGATTTGCATTACTAACACTGAATTTCTTTCTTATTCTAACATTAAATAACTTTGAAAATGGTCTCTTGGCACTTTTAAAATTATGCTTTAATATAAGATACATTTTTCATATCTCAAACATACACCCTTATAACAAGATTTATTTTTAAGTTCTTATTAATTATTCATTTATTGAACTATAAACCTTGATTTTGTTAGACGTATGCTTAATGTGGGGAAAAAATGCCAGTGGGGTAAAGATATTTAATATAAATTACAGATATATGATCTGAAAACAAGTCCAAATTTTGCTTGTCAAATAATTGTTCGCATAAATATTTTAAGGATGTATTTTAATTGGCAAAACAAACTTAAAAAGAAAATGAATTTTTTGCTTTTTGTTTTTTTTTAAAGAAAAACTTACTCAGTTTTCTTGAATCAGCAGCAATAATCCATGTGTTTTGTGAGGAGCCGCATTCAATTCTTCAAAGCTGCAGTTGTGCTCTGTGATGGTTAGTTGACATAAGAGCTGCTGTGCTGATGAAGAGCATTGAGGTATTTCACCACCCCATGTGAACTTGTAAAGCTGTAGTTTTGCAGCTTTCATCTAAATTCATGTTCACAGAGTTCAGAGCTTCTTTTCTTCATGCGTCCACTGGATAGAGGCATGCAATTTATTCCAAGAAATGTCCCGCCGCTCCTGAGACTCTGCGTGTCTGAGCTTTAATTTCCCACATTATGTGAGCGCCGGTGCACTGATGGCGTTGAATTTGAGCCAGGCTCAGTATAAACAACATATCTCTTACATTCACTCACCCTCTCTCTTCCCTCGCTCCCTCCCTTCTCTCATTTTCTCAGGTCTCATGTGTTGTTAGATGAGGGGAGGAGCCAGTAAAGCGAGGTTTTCTTATACATCCATCTCCACTGTGACACAGAGAACAGATAGCTAGAAGCCGAAAGCGCTTTGTCACAATTTGTGCTATAGTGATACTGTTCAGACCGAGTGATCTGTGTCAATATTTGCTTCCATATTTACATGAACCTGCCTTGGGTGTGACTGCACTTCTTGCCAATTGTTTTAGTTTGTTGGAGTAAAAAGACGCCAGCTTGACATTCACACAATGCACATTGTGTTTCCGTGTGTGTAAATTGTGAAATGCCTTTGCCTTCAGCTATTTGCAAATGATTTTCTGATTTGTATTCCACTGATTCCTGAGTTGGACAAAACAAGTCACAGCAAATACATTTCCATTTTGGGAGAAATAAGAGATAGTCACAAAAATGTTCTTTGATTTTTATCAAATTATAAAATAACATTAAAGGGATAGTTCACCCAAAAATGAAAATTCTATCATTAATTATTCACCCTCATGTCATTCCAAACCCCTAAGACCTTCGTTCATCTTCGGAACACAAATTAAGATATTTTTTGATGAAATCCGACAGTTTTCTGACCCTGTATAGACAGCAACGCAACTGAAACATTCAAGGCCCAGAAATGTAGTAAGGACATTGTTAAAATAGTCCATGTGACATCAGTGGTTCAACCATAGTTTTATGAAGCTACAAGAATAATTTTAGTGTCCAAAGAAAACAAAAATAATGACTTTTTTAAACAATTTAAATCTTCTCTTCCGTGTTGTTTTACGTAAATAAAATATAAATTCTATATTTATTTATATAATTTAATTTGGTAATATCAGCCTTCATGCTGAAGATTGTCTTTCATATGGGCACTGGCAAGTCTTTTGATTTTATAGGGTATTTTGTTTATATTTATCTCAAAAACAGTTTGTGGTTTTTAGATAATTTCCCCATTTTCTAGTAGGTCCACTTACTAGAAAAACAAATGGCTCTTGGAAAATGAAAGTAGTACGAAGTATAAACAATAATTATAAAATTTTATTTATTACCCCAATAAATTATATGCATGATGTTTAAAATATTAAAATGGTTTTTCACTGGTGTAATAGGATATTAAAAATAGCACTCTTTGTGCTTGACACTATAATTTACAAATACAGTATCTCACAGAAGTGAGTACACCCCTCACATTTTTGTAAATATTTTATTATATCTTTTCATGTGACAACACTGAAGAAATGACACTTTGCTATAATGTAAAGTAGTGAGTGTACAGCTTGTATAACAGTGTAAATTTCCTGTTCCCTCAAAATAACTCAACACACAGCCATTAATGTCTAAACCGCTGGCCACAAAATTGAGTACACCCCTAAGTGAAAATGTCCAAATTGGGCCCAAAGTGCCAATATTTTGGGTGGGCTTACCATTGAGCTTTTTCCGCACTGCGCTAACCTTTGGGCGGAGTTCCTCAGAGCTTCATAGGTTGCCACTGGAGTCCTCTTCCACTCCCCTCCACAAAACAACATCACGGAGCTGCGGATGTTAGAGACTCTACAGATGCTCAATAGGGTCAGGTAGGGTCTGAGACATGCTTTGGCCAGTCCATCACCTTTACCCTCAGCTTCTTTAGCAAGGGAGAGTGGTCGTTCCTGGAGGTGTGTTTTGGGTCGTTGTCATGTTGGAATACCGCCCTCCGTGGCCCAGTTCCGAAGGAGGGACTATGCTCTGCTTCAGTATGTCACAGGCTGATGTTGGCATTCATGGTTCCCCTCAATGAATCAGAAGCCCCTAAAGCCGGCAGCACTCATGCAGCCCTGTGACTCCATGACACCTCTGACTCACCATGCTTTGCACCGTAGGCAAGACACAATTCTGGTCTTTGTACTCTCACCTGGCTGCCACCACACACGCTTGACACCATCTGAACCAAATAAGCTTATCTTAAGCCCTACCAGACTACAGAACATGGTTCCAGTAATCTTATAAAATCTCTTAGTCTGCTTGTCTTCAGCAAACTGTTTGGGCGGGCTTTGTATCACCTTTAGAAGAGGCCTTCTGGGGGACGCATAGCCGGTGACCAATTTGATGCAGTGGCAGGTCTGAGCACTGGACAGGCTGACTCCTTCACCCTTCAACCTCCTCTGCAGCAATGCTGGCAGCACTCATACGTCTATTTCCCAAACACAACCTTCTGGATATGACGCTGAGCACGGCACTCAACTTCTTGGTCGCATCATGTATGCAGCAGGGGCCGCCTGTTCTGAGTGAAACCTGTCCTGTTAAACCGGGTGTATGGTCTTTGGCCACCGTGCTGCAGCTTATCATCTTTTTATGTAGAGCAACAATTCTTTTTTTCAGATCCCTTTGTGAGAGTTCTTTATTATGAGGTGCCAGCGTTGACCTTGAGTAAATTCATGAGAGGAGGAGGAGTAATGTGACACCAAATTTAACACATCCGCTCCCCATTCACACCTTGAGACCTGTAACACCAATCTTGGAAGTCACATGACACCGGGGAGAGAAAATGGCTAATTGTGCCCAATTTGGACATTTTCACTTAGGGGTGTACTCACTTTTGTGGCCAGCGGTTTAGACATTCGTGGCTGTGTGTTGAGTTATATTGAGGGGACAGAAAATTTACACTGTTATACAAGCTGTACACTCACTACTTTACATTGTAGCGAAGTGTCATTTCTTCAGTGTTGTCACATGAAAAGATATAATAAAATATTTACAAAAATGTGAGGGTGTACTCACTTCTGTGAGATACTGTAACTTATGTTTTGGTGCAAAATGAAGATTTCTAAGCTGCTTTAATTTGTAACAGACAAATATGGGGATATTATATTATGACACATACATGTCATATTATCAGGAAAAAACCCTTATGTGCAGATATTGAAACAATAAATGCCAGAACTCTCCCTTGTCTCTCCAGTTCAGTAAAAAATTATTTGCAATCTAAATAGGCTTGCATTTTGAATGACTGATAAAATGTCTTGTTATATTCTCAAAAGAGGAAGAAATAGAACGGCTAGAACATATTAAGTATTGCATATAGTAGCAGTAGTATTTTTGATTTAAACAGGTATGTGCATGATGGCTTGGAAATATTCCCAAAGTGGTCAGTAACTCAAACTATTGCACAGTACTTCTTCTGAACACACCGCACTCAAATACATTCTGTCTCTTGAGCCTCTCCTATTGTTGTGGGTTTGGACAAATATCTCGGAGGCAGAATGCATTTGCAGCACAAATCAAGCAGACATGGAGTAGGCTGCAGTCATTTCCCATCATCAGCGGATTTATTGAAGAGAACATTTCCAGGGCCCCGTTGGACAGGAATGAGGGCCAGATCAGAGCATTTCCACATCTTAATGACCTCATATGGCTTTCTATAGATTCAGACCTTCTTCTGTGGCCAGCAATTAAAAAGACAGCTGTTTTTCCTTTAACAGAGCATTTGTCTGGCAATGAACGCATATGTGTATCATCGTCGGGCTTCTTCATAATAAAAGTGCTGAAAGACCCAAAACTTAACAAACAGTCAAGATCAGGCATGTGGTTTTAATATGATTCTGCCAGAAATACTCCCCAGCTTACAAAAATATGTTTAAGAATGTTTTGCTAACATTCTCAAGAAGTTATGAAAACGTTATTTATGTTCTCTGAACGTTCAAAACGTCCAGTTTTTTAAATATATATAAAAAAAATCTTTGTTGTGCAAATGTTAGAGACAACATTAATGGAGCGTTACTTTTGAATGTTCTCTGAAACCAGTAAGTAGTAACATTAAAAAAGTTAGATGAACATCTAACTAAAATGTTTCATAAAAATGTTCCATGAAAGATGTTTCTGTGCTACGTTTTTGAGATTTTTATTACAGAACTGATAACTCTGGACAAACATTCTATTAACATAATTAGAAGTTATGTTTGTTTATAATTTTGAGATAATCTTCCCAGAATGTTACCCCAGAATGGTTTCTTAATAATTAATGCATTTATACCTTCATGATATTCAGGATGTGCAGGATTTTTGTGGTTATTTGCTCGTGACTGTTGACCGTGATGACTTGGGGTCAACACCTGGTCTCAGATCTCTTTGGAAGCTCCTGCTCCATAATCCAATGATTTTCAGACCTCTCTCAAAGAACCGGGAGAGGTAAAGTATGTGAGGCTTTTGTGTGGAGGCTCTGGAGGCTTTACAGGGGGAATGCAAGGAGACAACGCTGAACTGACAAGCAGTAAAATCAATGTGAGGTCTCATGTGAAAAGACATTAAATACTAGTTCATTTAAGTCATTTCTCCTGGGCTTTCTGGTGAGATGAAAGGGGCACCGAATCAACAAGTTTAGACAAAAGACCTGAAGTCATTGACTGCTCTAAGTCTGAAATACTTCAATTTAAAATTAGAAATGGTGCATGTCCATCCATATTGCAAGCTGCATCATAAATAGGTTAAATAAACAGTAGTTCTCACAAATATTTAATTATTTCATTTTTTTATAGATCTTTTGTTGTTGATAGATTGTTTTGTTTGTTTTTTTTGTTTTTCACAAAAGCTGTTGTCTTTATAAAGAAAAATGTAATTTCATTTTTCTTTTTTTGTCCAGTATACATAATCACTAAAAAAATAAAAAATAAATAAACATTAAGATTTCAGGAATCTGTCTTGTGAATGGTAAAGTTAAACAAATGGAAAACAAAACCAGAGCAAGTAATCCAGTCCAAGGTTAATTAGGAAAGTCAAAGTCAGAAAGTCAAAAAGTTCAATTTGTTAACGTTCATTTGATAATGCATAGAATATAAGGCATAACATAAAAATATAGAAAATATATGAATACTGTGTAACATGCTTTTACAACAGAAGTCGGTGGGCTGTGGAAAGGAAATGCATGCTCATGCAATATTTGCTGTGTAAATAAATCATACTTTTAGTGCTCGAAAAATGTGATGATTTCATCTGGTAACAAATCACTGTATGTGTTTGCAACCACAGTGTGAATTGTGAGACTGTTTGGATGGGTTGCTTCTGTTTGTTCATTTAGTAATTATTATTTAGCTTTATGTGATTATGCGTTCAGCTAAATAGTGTAGTATTATAGTCAGGGTTGCCAGGTCTGCTGAACAAACCCAGTTGCTATTCAAAACTAGCCCAGTCATGTTTTTTTCCACAGTTTTCCTTTCCATCGGGAGTCCACTTTAACCCGCAGACTAAAAAACAACCCGTGGCAACAGTGTAAAAGTAGCCCAATTCCGCAGACTTGGCAACCCTCATTTTAGTTCTGTTTTAAAACAACATTACAGCCCTTTGACTTTCATTTTATGGATAAAACATTCATAAGATATCGTGAATTTATAAATATACTAATCATATTTACTTATATATTATATCATTATAATATCAACATGTTTATAAGTATTCAACTATTTTTGTCCATTCTATGAAAAGCAAATGGGATCTAAAACAACACTGTACCCCTTTTTTCACTTTATGTGAAAAAAAAAAACAGATATTTTTTAAAGAAGAAAAAAGTCATACAGATTTGAAATGACAGACAGAGTGAGTAAATGATGACAGAATTTAAATTTTGGGTGAAATATCCCTTTAAGTGATGAATATCAGAAGAGACTGTGAATTAAATTATATTGTAGCTTGTCCGAGTCCTATACTGCAGGAAACCATATTATATCACACAACAACATACTTACTATTTGCTTGTCATAAGTCACAGCCTAATAACCTAGATTATGTCCCAAGTTTAACCATATGGATATATGTGTCCGAATGCACGTGTGCAGGGATACGTATATGTGTAAAAGCGTTCTCCTGCTCAGCGAAGGGTCGTCCTGATTGCGCTCATTAACTCGGTGGGGGGCAGAAGGCAAAAAGAACACAGATCAAGGACGGCAATGCAGCTTTATCCGCTTTAAAACCTCTCTTTGAACTAAGCTTTCTCATTTCTGCCCAGCCTCCCTTGATAGACAGACAGAGAAAAGCAACAAAAGCCTGGGAGGAGTAGAAAGGGATGATAGATGAATATGTAGGAAAACTTAAATTGACAGATAACTGCAGATCCTGTACCGCACCACTCATGCAAGCACAAAGAAACAGAAAAGTACAAACAAAAGCTCTCGAATCAAAGGATGCATCTCAAACAGAGTGTAATGTTACGAGGCAAACAGCCCAGCAGCTGAGGAAATGAAATCGCTGCAGTGCTGAGTAACTGTCTTATTCATTTTATATGGACTACTGGGTTTTTCACCGACTCAGGCTAATGATTTTAACAAGCCCATTTCATTTGTGTGTTTTTATTTACACTTTGGATGTCCGAGAGTGTGTTGACGTCATTCAGTAATTTAGCGATCATGATGATGATGATGATTGTATTTATTTGTGACAGAAGGTGGAAAAAGGACTGAAAGGGAGCTCTGTTGAAGAGGAAGGTAGATGCTGAAAGGAGGTGCAGAGAAAAAAAAAAGAATGGTGCACTTGTGGTGTGTTTTACTGTTAATCATGAGGCTGAACGAGAACGTCAGTGAAACCTTAAATGTGTTTTTAATTTCTTGACTGCATAAGCATTTCAACAAATCTAAATAGATATATTCCAAATCCCACAACAATACTGAACAATAAAAAATTTTATTTATTATGGAAATACTAATTGTATGAGGAAAAGTGTCACATGCCCTATTTTATTTGCTTACATTTTAAATGGTCCTAAACATATTCATAAAATTTAATATGGGAAGCCAAACAGTAATTATAAATATCATATTAAATTAAAATCAACATTTTAAGTTAATATTTGCACTATTTTATGGTAATCTCTCAATTATGAAGCTCCTAAATGCATAATATTTAGAAAACTTGAAATAGTTTCATAAGAAGTATAACATGTCATACACTCACATGCCAAAAGTATTTGATCTCAGCTATCCTATTATAAGCATTGAGATTACAGATCAAAGTCTGGCTCTACAGTTGTTCCTGGTTGTATAATGAGGGCTGTGGCCGAATGTAGGCTACTACTGATGGACAAATGCAGGAAATAGGACTATTTCCGATTCATCTTGATAATAGTGTTTAATTTTGACTAAAGTAAACACAGATTGATTGTCAAGTGTGACACAAGGACAATGGATGGTGTGAGAGAAGATGAAAGAGAGAGAAACACGTACAGATGCGAGTACTAGGTGAAAACAATAGTGGTTTCTTTTCTTTAAATTATAGTTGACATAAATTAGACAGAGAACAAAGCTGTACAGAAAAAATAGACACATTTTATATAAATAGAAATGCTTTTCGACACGCCACAGAATGAGAAACACTCACCGAATAAGAAAACTCCATAAAAAAAGAAATGCGAGATATAAACTCTCTATATAGAGTTAGATATAAACTTTTTCCAAGTTCACATCTCACAATTCTGAGGTTAAATCTTGCCATTATGACTTTTTCTCTGAATTCTGAGTTGACATCAGAGTTTACAATAATTAAGATGTTTTGTCTCAAAATTCTGACTTTTCTTCTCAGAATTGCTCGCAATTGCCTTGCAATTGTCGTTTTTCCTTACAGTTATGAGGAAAACGTCAGAATTGCAAGAACAAAAGTCAGAATTGTGAGATAAAAAGTCAGAATTACAAAAAAAATAGCCTAATATAATAATATTGTGACAATGGCTTGGGACTATCCATGACCAAAGTGAGATGAGGGAGTGATGGGGCAAAACTGTTTGAAAGTAGATGCTGCAAAATGTATTCAACATGCAAACATATTTAACATATCAGGCAATAATCAGATATAATGTCAATGTTTATGAAATAATCATTTGTAATTTATTATGTCTAATTGTCTTAAATTCAGAATTTTTCCAGCCATTGGACCCTGCTTTTCTAAAGAAAGAGACAAATGAGCAAGAGATTTATTTGTTTTGTAAATATCCATGTAATATGTGAATAATGTATGGTTTTATCTGGTCATTAACCCCTTCAGGGTTTATACAAGACCCTGTTGGGGTTTATTCAGCGATAATGACGTCTGAATGTACATTATAACACCGCTTTTTAAAAAAACAAATAAATAAATGGACATGAAATGATGGTTTGAGTTAAAAGTATTTGATTAAGGCATGGAGTTCTGTGACCTAAAATTTGCACAGTGTTGCCAGGGACAAAAGTCAGTATACAGTTTAGTGGTCATTATTCAAAAATATTTGACAAAAAAATATAGTGACTGACCAAACAGACTTGTGTATTCCATCCCAATGATGGAAAAACTCTCTGTGCGCAGCTCCTGGAATCACTCTCACAGCCTTCAGTTCAGAGGATAAAAGGGTAAACATTGGAAAATGGTAAACATTAGCTGAACAATATAATGGAAACAAGTGCTGAAAGAAAAACAAGTGCTCAATAAAGAAATGCTTTGCATTATATAAAACATTAATGTTTGTCATTCAGCTTGTATGCACACTGGAGGTGTTGGGTTGAAAGGTCTGTGTGATGTAAGTGTGTGTTTAAAGCTTCGCAGATCTTGTTGTCAGTCTGGGTGAGGTCAGAAAAAACTAAGAAGCTGCAGACACTGACTAATTAGGTCTATTGCTGTCATATATTTACATTGCATAGACGACACACATTTGGTGAAACGGAAATATTCTCTGAGCTTCAGTGAGAAAATGTTTGTTCATCTTATTCTCTCAAAGCACATTGTGTTTAATGTTTACATGCAACAATATCTGAATGATGTATTGCAAACCTAATGAGTTCAGCTTTCATAAGAAAACACTAGTCTTACTTCACCCTCTCATAAAATGAAGAATTAACCATTTTATGAAACATTCTTGTATTTTATGGATGGCTCACGTAATTTAAAGAGAAAACTGACATCTGCACCACATCTTTACTTTTCACTCCTAAATTGCTAGTAAATTTCAAGAAACACATTAAATTAACCCTTAAATGCATACCTTGGGTCTTTAACGACCAGGGACGTCATTCACTACCCTGGCCCTTCTTCATTTTTTAAAGTTAGATATCAACTAGTATTACTCAATCTATTCATTATAAACAATGTAACAAGAAAAATAATAAAACAATAAAAGAATGTCTGTTTTGTTTTGTTTTTTTGTAAAAAGTATATAGTTTTTTGTTGAGAAGATCACAACATTAAGATCCCAGCTGCTTAATTCAACATATATTTTGCATGATGTTCCATTATGTTCTTCTACTTGGTCTGAGTTTGTGCCTATTGATTTGATTTCATGTAATGAAATTGTTGGTCACCTAAAACCAACTATCTGCCCTCAAGATATAATTCCACCCTTTTTTCTTAGACAAATCATGGACACAGTTGGTTCTGGTCTGTTATTGGTTATTAACAAATGTTTGTCTACTGGTTCCTTTCCTAACAGTCTTAAATGTGCTGTCGTGACACCTTATCTTAAAAAACCAAACCTGGATCCTTCTTCTTTTTCCAATTTTCAAAATTGTCTTGACTCAATTACAATCTTATCTGACTGCTAACTCTGTTCATGAGATGTTTCAGTCTGGCTTCAAAGCTCTACACAGTACTGAATCTGCCCTTTTAAGAGTCTCAAGTGATATCTATACAGAAACTGACTCTGGGAAATCCATGGCTTTGGTTTTATTAGATCTGAGTGCTGCTTTTGATTTGGTTGATCATGAGGTCCTGTTGACACGTTTGGAGACATCTGTGGGCCTGCGTGGCACAGTCTTACAGTGGTTCCGTTCCTATCTGACCAACAGAAGTTTTAATGTTTGTATTGGTCATCAGTCTTCCTCTAGTATACCTCTTAATTGTGGAGTGCCACAGGGATCAATCCTTGGACCGGTATTGTTTACCCTGTATATGCTACCTCTGGCTTCCATTTTTAACAAATATAAAGTATCTTTCCATCTATATGCTGATGATACTCAGATCTACTTTCCTTTAAAGCACAATGATAAAAACGGCCTACAATCGCTGTTGGCCTGTCTTGAAGAACTTAAGCTTTGGCTCTCAAGTAATTTTTTACATTTAAATGAAAATAAAACTGAAATAATTCTATTTGGGCATAAGGAAAATTGTGTATTAGATGTTGACTGTGGCCCTCTGGCCCCATATGAAACTCAGTGTGCTAGAAATCTGGGTGTTCTATTTGACCATAACTTAAAATTTGATAAACAGATCAATGCTGTTGTAAAATCATGTTTTTATCATCTTCGTCAACTTTCTAAAGTAAAACCCTTCTTATCACAGAGTAATTTCCAAACAGTGATCCATGCTTTTGTAACAACCCGCCTAGATTATTGCAATTCACTTTATTACGGTGTTTCTCAGTCTTCTCTCTCCCGTCTACAGCTAGTGCAAAATGCAGCTGCTAGACTTCTTTCTGGTACCCGCAAGTATGAGCCAGTAACCCCTATTTTATCGGCATTGCACTGGTTACCCATCAAATATAGAATTGATTTTAAAATTCTTCTATTTGTGTATAAAGCCCTCAATAATTTGGCCCCTCAGTACCTGACAGACCTGCTTTGTCTATACACCCCATCTAGAACATTGAGATCTAGTGATCTCTGTCTACTCATCGTGCCTAGATGTAGACTTAAAAAGCGACGTGATCGCGCTTTTGCGACTGCAGGTCCAAAACTTTGGAATAGTCTGCCTCTTCATATCAGACTATCCCCCTGTATTTCTGCTTTTAAGTCTGCTCTAAAGACATATCTCTTCTCTCTAGCTTTCAGTACCCCTTGATCATTGGTTGAATTGATGTTTTGTTGCTGTGCTGTGTTTTGATAGTCTGTTGTATCCATCTTATTTCTGTGCTTTTTATTCTACTCTGTACGGCACTTTGGTCAACCTTGGTTGTTTTTAAATGTGCTTTACAAATAAATATCGTATTGTATTGTATTGTGTGTAATAATGTAAGTATATTTTTCCTGCATAACAAAAAATTTTGATGACTCAATACATGCAATTCACCTTTATTCCTCCAGGTGGCACTGTTTGATACACAGTGATGACGTGGTGCTTCACTCATAATTACTGCAGGCATAAAACAAAAGAATATTATCAGCAAAAATTGAACTGGCTTGAATGGCTTACTGCAGAGCAATTACTGTATGTAATGAAATATACAGTAAGCATCACTGGATGTGGTGAATGAGATGCCAGCGATCAAAATATTGATTTTGAAGTCACTGAAAACGATATTTTTGAGAAAATGTTTGAGATTGGAATATGAGCCAGATGCTGAATATACTGTTGAAGTACGCTCTGACAGCAGTGACAGCAATGATAAAATCAAACCCTGAACCCTGCTAAGTTTCAAAAGGTAATGAAATATGCTTTATTTTATTACTTTTTAATTGTTCTTAAAATATCAGGAGAGTTTTTGCTCTTGTAGCAGTTACACTTCCATCCGTGTTGGATTTATAGGCCCGGGTCACTAAAGACCCGAATATGTAATAATGATTGGCAAAACATTTGTGAATTTAAGGGTTAATGTGAAGCTTTTGTTTTATTTAAAAATCATTTTTACAATGTTTTTTTCCAGGGCCGTTTTGCAAACATTTCACAAAACAATTTAGATAAAAATAATAACAGTATGAAAAGGAAATCAAACAAATATGAAAAATACGACATCAAATAGTGTGTAAATCACTTATTTTCCAAAAGTGACAGCACTAAATGTGACAGGGAAACTAAATGAACTTGAAATGACTTGAAACATGAAATGATCTGTGAGTTAGCGTGTTTTTAGCAAGCACTCAGCTTGGGTAGATTAAAGCTGCACCTCCGTGCCTGCATGTGGCCTTAATTACACCTGCAGTGTTTACAGAGGATGTGATGACTAATGGTCCGAAAAGAAGGGGACTATTAATAATAATAGCTGAACAACAGCTGGTGGTGACAAATATTCTTTTTATTGTATTGAAGCATGTAAAAAAAGCCTAAAAACTAAACAAGTAGCATGCTAATGTAAACATACAAAAATATATAATGAAACATGAATTTACGTTGTCCCAGAAAAAACAAAGACATTTTGACATGCTATTGCTGTTTCTTTACATTCAAGTCAAAATACACAAGATCAGAGAACACGGTCACGCAGAGGATCGTTTTACATAATTGCTTTTAGCAAATTACGAGGCCATGAGGCCATTGACCTATACATAGTTTATTGTATTTTTTCAAGAACGCAATATCAAATGTTGCGTATTTTGGTCACGTGCTATTTTTGGATTATAAACCACTAAGGAGATGGATGACAGGTCATTAGTGTTTAATGATACTGACTTCAGAGTGTATTAAATGCACTTCAGTAATGGAGAGTAAGGCAAGAGAGACCTCACAAAGCTTTGCTGCTTTTGTGTCAGGGCTTCATTATGCTACTAGGATTAAGGGGCTTTTCCTATCATATTCTTTTTAAATTGAAATAGGATGGAGATCCGATTATCCTAAATTATTCTTCCCTGTGTTATATCATCATAGGACTTTCCTGCCAAAGTCCCATCAACTCTTTCATGGTGAAACAAAGATCTGGTCTTGCAGTTTAAAGGGATAGTTCACCCAAAAATGAAAATTTGATGAAAATGTACTTATCCTCAAGTCATCCAAGATGTAGATGAGTTTGTTTCATCATCTGAAGATATTTGAAGAAATTTAGTGTATCACTTGCTCACCGGTGGATCCTCAGTAGTGAATGGGTGCCGACAGAATGAGAATTCAAACAGCCAATGAAAATTAATTAATAATTAAAAAATTAATGTCTTGTGAATTGAACATCTGCTTGTTTGTAAGAAATAAATCTATAAATAAGATGATGTTTCTGGCCAAAATACACCAACATATTTGTTTAGAACCACTTTGGACTGTTTTTGCTTGTAAATGGTGTTTGATTTTGTGCATAAATTCTCTCCTGATTCAGACGAGATGACTTTTTCTCTGGAGAAAGCAATATTATGAATAGGGGACTTTTAATGATGAATTTGTTTCTTACAAACACAGATTTTCACTTCACAAGACACTAATTGATGTGGATTACTTGTGGATTATTGTGATGTTTTATTAGCTGTTTGAACTCACTCTGACGGCACCCATTCACTGAAGTGGATCACATAACTGTGCATTATAGCCAATCAAAGTCTATTTAATTTTGGAGTACATGCAATCCTTACCTAACAGCTTACTCTTGTCTCCCCTGGCATGTGCCATTCCACCCCTGAGGACATGAAGGCATATCCAATAAACATTGGACAAAAACTATACATCTGGCTCAGTCAGTTATGCAAATTGTCAATCTGTGTTGGAAAAGGCCTGCTGAAGATGTGCGTGTATGAACGAATGTTTTAAGCTGACAGGAGAAAATGAGCTGACTAAAAACAGCACCACTTTGAGTAGCATCAGGAACATGGAAAAGCAATACTCATGTATTGGTCTAGTGCCATTATTCATTTGAGAAAGCAAACCTTAATGGTAATGGCTTGAGGTGTATAAAGAACCCAGTCACACTGGAGTCAAAGTAAAGATACCTTTATGGAAAATAAAAGTGCCTTGCATAAACAGCTGATAATAGTCATAGCAACTAATTGAGTGGCAGCGATGGCGATGAGGTGTTAGGATATGTGATCAACTACAGTAGTCTAAATGCACAACATGCCAAAATAACACAATGAAGCCGAGCCAGCAGAATACTGATAAATATATGTACTGACACCACCAATCAAAAGTTTGTAATAATAATTTTTTTTAAGTCTTTAAAGTCTTTTATGCACACCAAGGCTGCATTTATTTGCAAAAATACAGCTAAACAGTAGTACTGTGAGATATTATTACAATTTAATAGAACTGTAAAATATGTAAACTGTAATTTATTCCTGATGGCAAAGCTGAAATTTCAGCATCCATTACTCCAGTCTTCAGTGTAACATGATCCTTCAGAAATCATTCTAATATGCTGATTTGTTGCTCAATCAGTTAGATGTATATCAGTCATATCTGTTAGATGTATAGATATATGGTGTTAAATAAATATAATATGATTACAATTTACAGGATCTTTAGTGAATATTTCTATAAAACAAATTACTACAATACAAACAATTTTGGCCACTTTTAACTTCTGAAGCCTATCTGTGAAATCTGAAGCCTCTGTCTGCTAAATATGACAAATATCAACAGTTCTCCATCATGAGACGGCTATCATATACAGTACAAATCTAATGGGGAACAACTTCAACATCTGCATTTCACAGTGCTCATAATGTTTAAGTAAAAAAACATATCAAATTAATTTTATATCCAAATGCTTACACAGACTCTCTGGTCTGTTTAGATTTCCCTTGCGTGTTGTTCGGAGCACTTCTCTACTGATTTTGAGGAATGTTAAATAGAGCCCATATTCATTTGGAGCTTAGAACAATTGCTCTTTTATCCTGAAAACTTACATGCACACTGAATGCATTGCTTTCAAGCTGACACCTTAAATGTGTCATATCATAGAAAAACGGATTTTCCTTGTTCTTTTGAACAGTCTGTTTCAGTAATATAAATAAAGTTGGCTTTTGAAGTAAAAGAATTTGATGCAGGCTACTGTATTAACATTCTCTAACTTTCTGAACTCAAAACTCCATTCCCAGTCAAACCATTTATTGAACCACGGTTGTGAAGTGTGTACTTGAAAATGAACTTGGTAAATTTGTGTGACTATATGTGTTCAGATCTCATCAGTATGCAGCTCAGTCTTTGCCAAAGAAGCCTTTCAGTCTATGTGAAAATTATTTATCAACCAGATAAAGAGGAAAACCCATGGTGATGGCGCTAAACTCCCACAAATTCCTACACATGGCCTGAACGATACCATTATGAGACTAAAAGCTACTTCAAACTTTAAATAGTACTGTTTCCAACCATACTGTTTGCATGATAATAAAATGGAATTTTCCCTTTACCATTCACATAGCCAAGAAAAGATGACTTTAAAATATTTAAACAATGGATGTTATAAACATTCAGAGAAAATTCAGAAATAATTTTTTTATAACTTGATAGGAACTTCAGAAAAATTTTCTTAGAACATTTTTTCTTATAGCTGGGGAAGGGCTCATTGGTCTGTTTTAATAATTGCATTACATTATATTCCCTGCTGATTGTTAGATATTACCTTCAAACCCCAAATAAAGCCATCCCAGTCATGCCTATATAAAGTACTTTTGATAAGAAGAATGAAAGCAAAAGTAATCAGTAATTATGGTGGATTTTCAGAAAAATCTGTTTTATCAAAAGCCCTTTAGAAACAGTCCAAGTTGAGAAGACTAACATCAGAGAGACTGAGAGTGGAGTTTATGTATGTTCTCACTCTTTCTCATTCTGTTTGTCTGCATGTATTGTCCCCTGCCTTAAATCCATTCATAAGAATTTCTATAAATGTCCTTAGTCACGGTCTTGACAAGTCTTTGGCATTCTTGACAGAGAGACAGAAACTGGAGGCGGCTGTATAGCTAAAAGTATGGCAGAGAATACAGCTGCTCTTTGACAGCTCATGTGATGGATTCCCCCTTTTAATGTGTTGTGCTCCCTAAAAACCTGCTGTATATAAACTAAAGGGAGCAGGGGAGGTCACACATTCACATAATTGATGGTATGATTCCAGAGCTCAGGGAAAGATAGGAGATTTGTAATATGACAGTAAAAGTAAACTATGAATGATGCGACAAGAGCTGAGGCTGATGTTAAATTACACTCAGAGAATTACAAATACCGCTTAAAGAAGGAAAGGAGAATGAGTCATTCTCGGACTATACGGTTCAAGCAAGAGCAAAGGCTTCTGTTGTAAATTTAAAAAAGGTTTGAAAAAATTAACAAATTATCTTGACAACTGATTATTATATTGTAGAGTAAAATGAGCTAAAGTTAAAGCTATAGTTCACCCAAAAATGAAAATTTACTTACCCTTAGGCAATCCAACAGTTTGTTTCTTCATCAGAACATATTTAGAGAAATTTAGCATTACATCACTTGCTCACCAATGAATCCTATGCAGTAAATGGGTGCCGTCAGAATGAGAGTTCCATAATATTGCTTTCTCCAATATCTCAAAAAAGCTCTAAATGAATATTTGTTTGATTTTGATGTGAGAGGACAACAGGGCATGGACTTTATCACTGGAGGAAGCGTTATTGTGGATTATGGACTGGTATTTTGGCCAGAGGTGAAAGTTTTAAAACGTCTTAATGATGGATTTGTTTCTTACAAACACAGCTTTTCATAAGACGATAAACGATGGAGTGATGCAATTCTACATTTCTCTGAATCTGTTCTGGTATAGAAACAAACTCATCTACACCTTAGATGGCCTTAGGATAAATATATTTTTAGCACAATTTCATTTTTGGGTGAACTATTCCATTAAGCCACCTCTATTTCATAATTGCTTAAATAAGTACAAATAAATGTGTTTTACTCTGATTGTTAGTTTGACACCCATACTTAAAATTAAATATGACTTTTCTATCCATTATCAAGGCTGGATTGAGTCACTCCTTACTGGCTCAGTTCAAATTGGCTAAACACCAATAAAAGGCAGTGTAAATACACCATCCATCAATCATGATAATGTGTAAGAAGCTCAAATGAGGGCAATGAAAACCATAATCCTGAACTCAAGGGCCTGAAATCCACTGAGGAAATGACTGAAGAAAAGCTGCTGGAAATGTGTTGGGAAGCAAGAATGTGGTGAAGTGATGGTGCCATCGAAATAAGTGATCATTTTCATTTCGTGCTGTTATATTAAACGGAAAAGCATGGAGAATTAATAGAGTTGAGAGGATGCTCAAAGGTCGCAGAAAATAAAGGTACTGTAATTCAGGATGTCATAATAGAATAAGAATCTAATAAGTAACTCCCATTTCCTAATCACACTGGGGATGCATTTTGGAAACAATTGGTGCCCTGAACAGAAGTTGTTTAAAAGTACTGAACCTCAAACCTCTAACATATTTGCATGTAGCTCCCTTGACATTCACTGACTGCCAATATTGTGTTATACAAGCTTGACCGGAATATAACCTTTGAGTAAAAAAAAAAAAAACATAAGTGAAAAAGTTCATGAACCCTATAAAATGATCTGGACTGGAACTGATATGCAAAATATTTTCATCAGATTTCCAATAACAATGCACATTTAAACAGTCACGGATTAGGTGGTTGATTGATCAGCCCTGCCATATGTAAAATTCTGTGTTTCATATCATAATTCTGAAGGATCACAGAAGAAGATTTGCTGAAACATCCTCTCTTCAGATACAGTTGGCATCCTGCAATTGTCCGTGGAAGAACAGATCAAAGAGTTTATGAAACTAAACCCTAGAGGGGAAGATATAGATCAGCAGACATTTCTTGCTCATAACATCTTTGTTCATGAATCTCCATAGATCTACTGTGTACTTGTGAATCTGACAAGAACAGAGCAATATCCAATATGATTTACCGCCTCAAGACCTGGATGGCTTACAGTCATGAAGAGATCAATGAATTCCAAGTTGTATCAGGAAA